>JACCGJ010005847.1:0-40262 GCA_013407085.1 Atriophallophorus winterbourni
GGCCCAAGTCCCACATGAGGGAGTAAGCTTATAACGCCTCCATTTTGCGTCGCGGAGACGTACGCTACGGGAAACTTAGGCTGACCACCATTGAGGTTTACCTTTTTTGCGAACGGGTAAGAGAGGAGCGAATCGATCCTGAAGTTGAAGGATGTTATTCTTGATCTGCCCCCACATCCCATCCACATGGTCAATGTTTTGCCATGGGAGTAGCGCTGCTGCCTGTAATAGGGAAGCAGGGTCGATCCTATGGAAGCTTCGAGACATCTTAAGTGGGGGGTTGCCAAATGACAGAAGTAACTCGCAGGCTAACACTACGTGGTCGCTCTTTCCTAGTGGTGGCAGTACGACCAAATTTTGTATACCGCTTTCAGAAGTTAAAATAACTAGGTCAAGAATAGACGGAGACTGACCCTCGCGAAATCTAGTTGGTTCGTTTACGTGTTGGTAAAGTGCATGGGAGTGTAACCAGTCCAGAAAATCGTTCGCGACTCCTGGGGCATGTGAGGTTTGGTACTCCCATTTTATTTCGGGTAGATTAAAATCGCCGAAGATTACAACACGTGGTGATACGGCTAAAAGAGACGAGAGCTGAATTTGCAAAAGAGCATCTTCTTCGAAACTAGTGCTCGGACTACGGTAGATGCAGCTTACAACTATACGCGTGCATCCATGTATGAGCAAGGCAGATATTATCTGCACATTCTTTGTAGAAAAAGAAATACTTTTCTCGAAGGGAATAGCGTTATCAATAAGGAGCAACGCCCCTCCAGCTAGCTTACCCAGGGGTCGATCGCTTCCTACGGCGCTAAACCTATCCGCGATTAAAGCTGGTATGTGGTCATCATGAGACAACCATGATTCCGTGACACCCACAATTTTGCAGTGGGTGTCGTCAACTCTACAGAGGAGTTCAGCCCATTTATTCCTAATGCTACAAGCGTTTGTATAGAACAGAAGAGCACTATCATGTGGGGCCAGACTCCCGGTGTTAGGGCTACCTAAGAGCTCTTTGTCCTCGGGCGTAATGCCCGAGGCTGCTTCGCGTTGTTTGAAGGCTGAATTTCATCAAGAGATACAGCATTCGTTTTTGAAGCAGACGACAGCTCTTGGCATCAAGTTCCATCTTCATGGTCTGAGTCACTACAACTCATCCAAGATTCATCCTCTAAAGGACGAAGCACGACAGTGGCGCACTTCAATGTTGGAGTAAAATTCTCCTGTGTTAGCGTCATCGCCACACTGTTGTCATTTTCTAAGCTTCGACTCTGGAGCGAATTTGGTGAGCTACGAGTTACAGCTACCTTTGACTTTCTAGCTCTAATTGGGCTAGAAGTTTTCAGGTGTGCCGGGGTGTCAGGTTGTACGACGCATTTTCCCTCGACGCAGTTAAGCTTCTCTGCTTTCGAAAGGAAGTAGTCGCGATCACATTGCTTTGTGAATTCGACTACAATTGGCCGCGGCGATCTGGTAGATGCGTCATTTGGGCCACCCCTCCATTTCCCGACCCTGTGAACTCGCTTCAGCGGAGTATTCGGTCGCATGCCTGAAGCACGGAGTAGGTCGATAACCTTTCTCCGATCGCTTTCCTTACGAGCCTTTGATTCTCGGATAAAAGGCTTAACCTGCGTTAAAATCAGGACATTTTTAGTTCGTGTTGAGCTAACTTGGTTCCTGGCTTGCAGCTCAGCAACCACTTTTCCTAAATGGTGGACTTCCCGAGCTAGAGCGCGAACGTCCTTAGTCGGGCTGTGAACACCCCTATTCTCTTTAACTTTTTTCCATGGAGCCTTTGGGGGACAGGAAGATGGCGATGATTTCGCCTTCTGTGTTCTCAAAGGAGTGGTATGCTGGCTGGAGGTAGACGGGACCCCTGACCTAGCTACTTCGGCAAACGTTTTGGGTTTCGGAGATGGACGAGGAGGAGAACGCTTGCGTTCCTCGAGACGCTTACGTTCCTCAACCAAAGTTTCCACGGACTTCATGCAGTCAGCACATAGCCATGTAAGCCATCGATGGGCCGCATAAACCTTAAATTGTGCTGACGACAGTCCACAGCATTTGGGATGAGCCCAACGCAGGCACACGTCGCACTCTATACCTTTGGAAACCTTCTTCTTGCAGCTAGAGTAAAGGCAAAGACAAGAATTTTGAATCATTTTGCTAATGTAATCGATGAATCAGAAATTTAATGAATTTCGAAAAATTTAGCAGCGCGTAACCTTGATTCTTCAAGTTCAAGTTGCAGTTCAGTTCAGTTCAGTTAGCACAGGACGATATGTGGCAGTCGCCAATCGAGCGTCCAGAATACTTCCGGTGGTAAGCCAAAAGAGCGTCCACCACTTCGAATAGTAGGTTCAATATTCTTCTGGTATGACTTTGACTGGAATGCAACAGAAAAACTCCCTCACCCAACAGGTGAGGAGAGGCATTAGTGCGTTCCAACGACAAATTGAAGAACAACTATAAAATTAGGGATAAAAATTGGGAAACACAGAGCGCCAGATCGAGTCTAGTCTATCTTTGAAGCACGTTACTGATGTAGAACAAACTACCTCTTCGGGCAGACAGTTCCAATGAATCACTACCCCTTCGCAAAAGGAGTGCTTACGTGCATTAGACCTGACATGTTGCTTTGCCATTGTCAGTGAATGGCCTCGAGTACCCACCACTGGCGCAAGAGCATACATATCAGCCGGATCAATATTCAATTCAGTTCAGTTCTGTTGGCACAGGACTGTAAATGGCTGATAAGCCAATCGAGTGTCCAGAATTTCTGTCGGTGAAAAGTTTCAAAGGAGCGCCCACTACTGTTTCTCCTCACCTATTGGTGAGGGGAGTTTTTCTGTTGCATTCCAGATTACTCTCATGCAAGAAGATATTTTGAAGATATTGTTTGAAGTGGTGGACGCTCTTCTGTGGCATACCACCGAAAGAAATCTGGACGCTCGATTGGCTCGTTAGCCACATACAGTCCTGTGCAAGCTGAACTGAACTGAACTGCCAAAGTTGTTTTATTCTTCTCTGGTATTCTCGTCGTATGCGATGATACGTCAGATGTTTTCCAGTATTTGTAGCTGCGACTGAGAGAAACGGGAACTATTTCTCTTCACCAAGCCGGTGAGAGGTTAGATATGAAAAATTGGTGCGTACATTTAAAACGTGACATTTAAAACGAGGCATTATATAACTGGACTTTTTAAATCGTGGTAAAGACCATATAAATTTAAAATGAACGAAAAAATTGGCAAATTCTGTCGACATGCGACCAGTCAATTCAGTTCACTTCAGTTTGCCCAGGATAGTATGTAGATAACGAGCCAATAGAGAGTCCAGAATTTCTTTCGATGAAAAGCTGCAGAGAAGCAGCCACCACTGCCAAACGGTTTTTTTCTTTTTGTCTATTTGAAATTTTCGACGATCACGACGCCAAGATATTTTCAGGCTTGTATTTAATGAGCACCGCGCTATAAGCGATTTTGGAAAAAGAAAAAACAACTTTTCTTCACCAGCATGGTAAGAGGTCAGCTGAATTAGTATCGTGTATAACAAATAAATAAAAACAGAACACTCGCCATTACTTGATTTACGGGATAACGCTAAAGGTGACCCACCTGAGCTTGTATAGCAATTAAAGAGAGTTATCAAGAAAAAACTTATCCTTGTTGTGGTCCAAACCCTGCCTAAGACTTGAGACGCTACCGCAGGATATACTTTCTTCTGTAAGAATGTTCCAGAATTTTACAACCCTACGGCTGAAATGGTGTTTCCTGGAGTCTAGCCGACATGGCTTCTTAGCGATTTTAGGTTAATGGCCCCGGGTGCCCAGATCAGAACTTCGAACTATCCTGGGGTTGTAATGACCCTCGCGACAATACGCCGTTCGATCATTTGGGGCTTAGTTTAGTCCCTTCAGCTACTTATAAAGTAGCGAGTAGACGAGAAGTTCGATTCGCAATGCGCCATCCGTCTACACAAATACTAGTTCGAAACGCGAAGAGTCCAGCGGATACGCATAGCTGATGAGAGGCAAAAACCTCGAAACCGGTCCTGTGCTTCCGGTGAGATTTTAGCGTTCCGGAATGGTATTCCACTTCGAACTATCCTAGGGTTGTAATAACCCTCGCGGCAATACGCCGTTCGATCAGTTGGGGCTTAGTTTAGTCCCTTCAGCTACTTATAAAGTAGCGAGTAGACGAGAAGTTCGATTCGCAATGCGCCATCCGTCTACACAAATACTAGTTCGAAACGCGAAAAGTGCAGCGGAATCCAAATCGCAAAGAAATTTTGATCGCAGGAGTATCAGTGATCTTATACAAATGGTGGGTCTGAAGCCTTGAACACCCACCGTGCAAGTACACCGTGTAAGAAGATGGAAAAAGATGGGTAAACGCCCTCGGCCAATCCTGCTCGAATTTAAATACCAGTCGGATCGGAATGCATTATTGTCTAAGGCTGACAACATAGTTAAGTCAAAGCGGACAACATTCCTTTCCGGATTAATCAATATTTTTCTGCTTCGAATAGGAGAAAATTAGCTATCTGAACTATTGATATTCGTAAGCTAGGCGTAGCAGATAACGTCGTTCATTCACTGCCGATCATACCGGACAGCATATCACAACGAGTCTTGCTCTTCGGTTTGGACAACATTGATTGGCTCAGCGTCAATGAAGATAGCAGCCGAGTAGGTGTTTTCAGAATTTGCTCCTTTACGATAAATGCGGTCTCAATTATCATAGAAAGGTCCATTACCTCATTGCAAGAGGCTCCCAAACCTGATGCCCCTGCTCTAGGTAGCGCGCATAAAAACGTGCGGGTTTCTCGGATGCTTGAAACGAGTGTTAAGCAGTATTGTTTTCGGATGCACGAATAACCATCGCTTCAGTATTGTACGCCAATGTATGCAGCACAAGGAATAATTTGGCTGAACTCACTCTGTGGGGCGAAATAACAACCAGGGGATATAGCGTCTTCTGAGACCTGGCTTTCAGCGCTTGATGATGTACCTTTAAAATCAGGGAACATATCTCGTCATTGAAAGCGATTGACCTAGCGATATGAAAAGTGGTGGCGTTGCACACCTTATGGAGTATGGTTTGCATATTAAGGTACAGGTATATCTCTAGCCAGTGAAAACATAGGAGTTATTACGTGCAAAGAAGAAGCAGAAGAAGAGAATGACTTTATTCGTGTACACGAATTTCCAGCAATACATTAATTTTTCTACAAAATACAAATATGATTAAATGTATTAAGTGCAGCACAATGAAATGATACTTGAGCTAATAAAGTGTTAGGTTACCATAGGCTAGACAAATGTGAGGCGAGTTAGAAAAAAAAATTGGAGAATAACTAGAACATTTCAGAGTCATTTAAAAAATTTTAAGCGCTTCTTCAACTCCATAACAGCTTTCGACTGATCAACAATGTATCGAGCCAAGTATGGAACAAAAGAGTTTCTAAATTTGTTAGTTCTCGAATAGGGAATAACATAGTAACTTCGGGTGTAGGAAAAAGATTCACAAGAAGCAAGGCTTTTGTTCAGTGGATGTAAACAATCAGAAGAAATAGTTGCGATGAACCCGTTGCATTCACGAAAGTGACGATCAACAATAGTGTCTCGAATTTCATCAGCGGTAACACAACTCAATCTTGAGGTGAGCTCAATAATTCTTCTGATCATCATAAAATCTTTTCCTAAAAGTCCTGGAAAAATTACGAGGGAAGCATAAAGGAGGTGTGGAATGATGCAAGAAAAAAAAAGAAAGTTGAATAACTTTTAGTGGTATGGAGAGAGAACGAAGGCGAAGTGCATAGAATGACATTTGGTGAATCTTTTTGAATTGATTTGTTACATGTTTGGTCCAGCTAAGATTGTCAGATATTGTTATGCCAAGATAATTAAAGTTGTAACATTTTTCGAACACAGAACCGGTAAACGAAACGCGAGAAATTGCTTCATAAAGGGCTAGATAACACCGTCCAGTCATGTTGGAAAATACCATCTCGTTGCATTTTGAGGGATTCAAAGATAAACCAAACGTGGATGAACATTGACCAAGTTCGTAACCACTGATTCTAAAACATGTTGCTCGATTCGAAGATTATGATTCAATGCGACGGCAACGTCATCAGAGAATTTAATAGTTAGTCTAGAAGGGTCACAAGGAAGATCAGAAATGTAGAGGGAAAATAAAATTGGGGACAGTATTGCACCCTGAAGGACACCACGCGGTATTTACTTTGCTACAATTCATCCCTCACAATTGCTTTTGTCTACGTCTCACCTAGTGCATTCCAGCTGATTGAGGCGCTCGACGGTGTGTTTCACTCAGCTTCCAGCGTACTCAACTTAAGTTATTTCAAATTCCCAGATATAGACTGGCCCGTCCCTATATAAGTTGTTGTTGTTGGCCTTCTTCGATCGATGTCGACCCTGGATGTACATCACAATCGCATGAATTTTCATGTTCTTCAGCTTTTTGAATGGCTGAACAGTCCGATTCGGATGGAACAATCTCTCCCCTAGCTCTTGCAATGATAGTCAGAACTCGGTTGTAGGGCGTCAGTTGCACGCGGGCGGCGTGATCTGCGTTCAGCAGCCATGAGCTGTATCTGCTCCTCCCTAACTTGCAGACGACTTTGAAAAATTCCTCCAATGTGAGCGGTGAAGAGCAAGTTCTTTTTAGCTCGCAGACCTCATGTCAAGAGCTTTAATATCACTTTTGCAAACGTCTTTGCACCGAAAGTGCGGTCTGCCCAATGGTCGACTTCCTAATTGCAACTCACCATAAAGTAGATCTTTCGGAATACGACCGAAACTTTTCTTGAATGGCTTCTTAATTATGCGTTGCAAAGCATTTGAGTGATCTTACATGGTTTCGTCATGAACGCACTCCATTCACTCTTTACTTGGTATTGTCGTCCTAGCTATAAGCTCTAAGGTATCCAAAATTCGAACCACCGATCGGGAGAGGCGAAGATGTAATGATAAGCTTTGATGCAGTGCTTCGATTCCACAAACCTCTCGCTCGTCCTAGGCGACATTTTAGGCCTGTTGATTTGGTTTTAATCATAAGAACTTCAGAATCTTGCCTTCAGTTACCTTGCGATTCCAATGCAAGTGAAAACTGGAATAGAATTTTAGGTATCTAAAAGAGTTACAAGATGAGCACGCTCCGCTGCTGCTCGTAAAGAGGCATCAAAGGCCATCATGGTGGATTCCTTAAGTTTGTGGGTCGAACCGTAATGGGGAGCGTCTATGGCGGCGATATAAGCTATACCTCAATTCTGGTTCTTAGGCCAGCTACAAAACCGCTCGAAACGCTCGTGTTAAATTACAACGTTTGCTTAAACATCATTATGAGTTATTTTTAGCTAGGGATTCTAAATCTAATCCAAAAAGTTTTTATAGCTAAGCACAATGAAAAGACAAAATCAAGAAAAGCATTGAAGATTCAAAATTGGAGGACAGAAAAGTAGTTAATACCAGCATGTCTAAGGCGACAAACTTCTCAAGGTTTTCCGGTAGCGTTCAACAGAGTTATAATTCTTTATATGCACCGTCTAAACTGCTGAACATATCACCTGGTGCCTCTGCACTAGATGAGATGTCCTTCAATGAGGCTGAGATGTATGGTGCACTTGAACATGATCACGTCAACAAAGCTGACGAACAAAATGGTATCCAGTTAATTATGCTGAATAATCTTGCCCCATTGCTGACCGAATCGATGTGCAAGTTCTTCACTTCCTGCGTGCACCTAAAGGTGGTGCTGGGTGAGCGAAAAGAAGCCATATTAGTACCAATACACAAGGGTGTTTGCAGGTCAAATCTTGGTAACTAGAGGCATGTCAGCCTGACTAACGTTATTTTTCTCAGAACGGCCACTAAAATGCTGAACCAATGGAAACCAGTCGAAGCCCACTACCTATATTTCATCGAGGCTCTTGATTCTGTGAATCATTGCCTTCTAGAGATCGAGCTTGCAGCAAATGCATACGCGGTATTCTACTTGCTTGTATAAAAGCAATCCTCGCTGGCAGGACATTTAGAGTTCGGGTAGGTTACACGTTATTTAGCCAAACCGACGTGATCAATGGGGTACCCGAAGTTTCATAACTTGGTCATCTTCTGTTCCTATTTTACATTCATGACTTATCTGACTAAAAGTGAACATGCTTCATTTTCGCGGTTGCTGTGAAGTTCATCGGATCAACGGATAAAGATACATTGATGCACGACCTTGAGAGGGTCATAAACTGATCACACCAGTGGGACATCCCACTGAAGCGTAATAAGAGCCAACTCTTGTCAGCACTGGTTGATATGATTTCAGTATCGGTGTCGTGAAATTCTCTTGCGCTAACGCCGTACACTGTGTTAAGAATTTAGAAGTACCGTTTAGGGCTGACTTCAAATGGGAAGACAAATGTGCCGCTGCAGCCTGCTGTGCACCCAAGATATTTTTGGGCTGAACTCGATGCTATTTAGCAGATGTATTCCCGCCATTTTACAAGGCGTCAGTTTGGCCACATCAAGAATATTGTGTCCAGGCGTTGTGCCATCACTTGTTCTGTGCGCGACTACCTCCTCCTGGAGGATGAGTCGGCTTCAATAAAGATTCTTGGGAATTTGAGTACAAAGCGGCGTCCCCAGCACCATTCGGCGTTTGTTCGAGTGAGTTGCTCTAGGCTTTGCACTACCAATAATTCTGCATCGTTAGACAACGAGGTCTCGGCACGCATTTCTAAAGCCACCGTAGCATTCCGCAACCTAGGTCACCTCTGGCGTCAGAAAGGACTGTCTCTGCTACTCAAGGGTAGAGTCTATAAAGCGACAGTTCGGGCTGTGTTACTATATGGGTGCGAAACCTGGACCTTACGTAAAGAACACATTCAGCGTCTCCAAGTATTTGACAACCGGTGTCTCCGCAGCATTCTAAGAGTTAGCTGTTACAATCGTATGCGCACCGATGCTCTCCGAAATAAGTTGTTTGGTAGTAATGTCGATATAGAGAAGCAGATCAACCTGCATAGGTTACGCTGGTTGGGTCACGTTTTACGGATGCCGGACCACCGACTTCCGAAACAGATTCTTTTTGCGACGCCACATCCTGATTGGCGTAAATCTCGGGGTGGCCAAACCGTCACATGGCATAGGCAGCTAAAAATTCTTACTAGTAACCTTTCCAAAGTAGGCGCAGCGCGTCTTCCAGGCTGGTGTCCCCGCGATCATATATCGCAATGGTTAGTTACGCTTCAGGATATGTCCCGAAACCGTGTTCAATGGCGGTCTTGCACTAAGCATCTTCTTGGAGTGTTTGCATAACCTTGTATGTTGTCAAGCGGAGTGACGAGAAAAGCTTGTTATGATGCATGACAGTGAAAGCCGCAAGGAAGCTGCCGTGCTGATGTTGCTCTACTCGTTCACGAAACTTGTTTGAATGCATGTTCCATTCGAGGTGTAGGCACCTCTTCCCAGTTTGTTTGTGCTTACTCTTCTATAGAATCCGTAGCAATTTAAGTCCCACCCTTCCCCATCTTTTAGGATTTTACTTTTTCATGGTTGTATGGCAGTTAAGCATTCGGTACGTGCTACCGGTGTAATGATTCTTTGATGATGAATGATGGTGGTGGTGTGCACCAACTAACCCCTACGAGACACTGTTCCAGGTTTTTTCTCGGGGGTTTACTCCCAGCCTTCCCGAGATAGGGGTTCCAAGCAGAAGGTTTAAATCAGGGTTTTCCTTCCCTCAGATGATATGCCCTCCCAGGCTAACGAGCTACATATCCGAAGCAAACTCGTTTTCAGCCGCCAGTCACTTGCCCTCTCCCTTTTTCCTGTTGATAGAAACAGTTCCGCCAGGATCGGGGAGCCACTCGTGCCGGCCAGAAGCTGGACTTAGTGATCAAAGGCTATTTGAGACGCGCGCCTTATGGAAGCATTTTATAAACAGTTGGAGCTTATCCCCACTGCCACCCCCGGCTATGACAACCTTTAGAACCCATCACTACAAGAAGGACATCGTTCGACTTGAAAGCTTTCAGCGTCTCGCAACTCGCGTGATTGATAGTCAGCATAAGAAACCTTACGCTGTACGCTTGGAGTCTCTAGATATTTTATCCCTTAGGCGCTATCTTTCGAGATGTGAATTAATGAAAACCTTCTGGATCGTGAATGTGTGAATTGGTGTTCCAATGAACGGATTCTTTACCTTATGTCCAGAGTGGGTAACTCGCGATCATCCAATTAAACTGGCTTTGAAGCGATGTCGGCTAGAATCCTGGATGCTTTTTTCAGCATAAGTGTTAAAAATTTCTGAAACAGTCTTTAAAAAAGAACTTATATGATGCAGTTCTGTCCAGAGTTTGAGGCATGGTCTGGACTGCAACTGGGGTAAGTTATTTCCTTAGTACTCCATAAAATTGCTAGCTATAGCGATTCTGTTTGAGACAATCATCACCGTGCTGTTGAAGAGAACCTGTCTTTTCTTTTTCCAGCATCGGCTACTAAGAGGCGCTCCCTATATACACAACGGATGATCACTTGGAGTCACGATAGTCGAAGATTTCAAACGGACACAAAGCAAAATGGATTGGCAATGGTGGGTGCTTCGCTGCAGAATTCCACCGAAGGAAATTCTAGACGCTCGAATGGCTCGCTAGCCAGTTGCTGTCTTGTGCATACTGAACTGCACAAAATTAACCTTACTCATCTGTTAAATACCATTGTACATAGCCGATATACACAATATACTCCTTTCCCATGAGCGGTCCTCGTTCTTCTGTGATTGTATCAGAACCAATTTTGTATGTGGATATAACAGGAACATGCGCAGCCTGGCGATCGATTCCTCAATATCACACTGCACGTTAACTCATTCAGAAAACACGAAAGCAATAATGGGCAACTTGAACTTGAATTCATGTTTTCCAATTATACACTGTTTAGTTCAACAATAATTTAGTGCCTAAGTTCAGAATGCCTTTGTAAAATCGATTAATCATACTTCTGTATTGCCCATAAAATTGCATACATTAATACTAATTCGGGTTCACTGATACTGTAGAAGCGGCACATTTGAAACATCCTTGGATCATGGAACTTATCCGTTCAAATCTTCTTGCTATTCCCAACTCACTCATTGAGGAAGCACAATCAGATGACAAATTAAACTTGTTCGATTCAAACATATATGTTTTGATTGTAAGCAAAATCATACCGCCTAAAAGATTACTCCGCATCCATCTTCCACATCGGCAACCAAATGCTTCAGTTTGTTTGATTGTAAAAGACATCGTCAAGACTGATTACAATAAAACTTCAGACGCTTGGAAACTTAGGTGGAAAACCGATTTATCTAAACGGTGTAAACCAACGTTAGATATGCCAAACTTCCTCCCTTTACGTGAACTTAAATTGGCATTTCAACCTTTCATATCAAAGCAACGTCTCGCCGATAGCTTCGATGTTTTTTTGGCAGATCGAAGAATCTACCACCATCTTCCTACAAAATTAGGGAAAGCGTTTTACGGGCGGGGACGTGGAAAAATACCGATCCCGGTCAAACTAGACAAGCGTAATTTGTGCGATATTGTTGAGGACGAGATGCACAACGTACTATTTCACATACGTGGATTAGGTTGTTCAGAAAGCCTTCCCGTTGGCACAATCAGCATGGATCTGCAAAATATTAAAGAAAATGTACTGTCTGTGGTGAGTATATATTATCTGTTTGTAAATCCGTATTTCCAAGCTGACGATTTGATTATCACCATTCATATTCGTTGTAAGCCTCTTGTTGGTAATTATGTGTCTGTAAACGGTTTAAGGGTCGCAGAATCACCGAGTTATATAAATTTTGAGGCTTTTTCTTTTGTGATGGTTAGCGCGTTTTCTTACTAAGCCACCCTAACGATTTCCAAATCGCGTGTTCACAAAATCGGGTATGGCTTATAAGAAACAGCTGATTTGTTATTGAATTCGGCTCACTAGGTAAAAAAGCATAATGCATCGCTTGGCCCAGTTTTAAACATTCTTTTGCCTGGTTATTCTAGATGATAAGGTTTGCGTTATAGGGCTTCAAGCACAATGTTCCTTCGTGGTGTTATTGCATCGTTTTAAAAGAAATCATGAATTAATATAACTTTGCATGTAATAAAAATATCCGTAGGCTTTTTGCTGTGTATAAATGCATAGTTTTTCGACCTGGTCAATCATACGCATTTTCTTATGTGCTAATATTTTGACCACAAACTGTTTTGAACTTCATCTTGGTGCAGACCTGCGTTCAACGATGTCGGTGTTGATTTTGATAAATTTATAACTCAATGTGTGAAAATAAGAGCCTTCATTTACCATACCAAATGCAACGTAAGCAGCAAACATTTCCAAAGCCCTTTCCTGTTAACTTAGTTACATGCGTCTATTAAATCAATATAAATACAGCATGTAATGGCACACTCTTTCCAAACACAAAATTTTAGACAACAATTTGCTGACACCATTTACAAGAGAGATTCCTTGACTCGGCGTATACCGTTTTTAAGTGATTTTCTAGTTTGAGTGGCTGATTCTGGTGTACTTGTTTTGTTGTGCTTAACTCTGGAACCTTACTCGACGCGCACACACGGTTGACATCGATCCTAGCTTACCAATTAATTTCACGTAGTGAACTCTAGTCTTGTGAAGTTTTAGTTTTTTATGAACCAATGAATAGTCGATGACAGAATCTGTGCTATGGTATAATCTTTTAAGTACTACGCTTCAAAGAAGACGGTCGTCTCTTCGTTTCTGGTGAAAAAACAATACTTTGTTGTTTATTATTGTCCCACTGTGCATGTATACGAAATTGCCTTTTCGATAATAGTATCGACCTAAGCGGCAATGAACATGGTGAGATATATGGTCGCAAATGGCCTGCTGCTAGCATACCTTTTCAAAACGACTTCAGACTGGTGGAACCATACCAAACTTCAGTGCTCAAAATATAATTTGCGTACATTTTACCCCATTTGTGGATGAGCAACTCACTGCCCTGCTATTTATAATTTGACAATTAAACGGACTGGTGCGAATGTTTTTTTGTTAGTACTGGCCTTAAAATTAGCAATATACTCTCATTCTAATTATCATTCTCCCGGTTTCTGCTTTGGTGTTCTATGCGAATCATGCAATCAATCGATTATTGATTTGCCATCTGTACTGAGCTGCATACTCAAACTCGATGGAATTTTATTGTCATTTCTATTTTCGTTTTTATAACTATCTAGTTCTAGGCAGCCTGACAGTATCTTGGCCCACGTGCAGTCTATGACTGTGCGGCATTTTCCTTGAATCAGGCTTGTGACTTCACATCCCGAACATTCTTAGACTTATTGGCCATGACTCGTGATTTGCACCAATTCTGACATATAAATCATCCGATACAACTTTGCAGTTTTCTGTGGCACGCTTTTAAAAGCTCTTTGTAATTGTAATGTTCCAAACAAACGTGTGAGTTTTAGAATGATTGAGAAGAGGAGAGTTGCCTTGATTTAGGCTTTATTCATCAGAAGAGCTAAAACAACGAACAATAGAATAGTTAGTATAGATAGATAGGATAGAATGCGAATTACAATAATGCAAGCATATAAGAATACACAACATTCTCCTCGGCTGTTTTGATTTGGTTATACATGTGACGAATTCATGCGTCTCGATTTCGAAGTTCGTACGGACGAGCTCTTTGCTGTTTTGTGTATAGTTCAGAGCAATTTGGATTGTTTACAGTCGATGAATCTGCTGTATCACTGATAGGTTGGCAGTCAATGAGAACTTACTCAGGAACGTGAATGTGTAACGGTGGTTCGGATGTTTGTTGTGTAGGAGGGGGATTCGACAGGATTTCTGTATCTGATCGACGGCCTACTGGGAAAAGTGGACGAAGTGAAACGGTGTCTTCTCTTCCATCAGAAAATCGCACGCGAGCATACTGGGGGTTACATTCAAGCAGCTGAACTTCGTCGACTAATGGCTCATACTTTGAGTTTCTAACATTTCTTCGCATCAGAACTGAACCGGGTGTAGTCAACCATGATGGAAGTGACTAACCATTGCTTGATTTTCTAATATGGAAAAACATGCGCCAGTGCGGAGTGGTGTTAGTGGCCGTACACAACAGTGATCTGATGGAATGTAGTGCGTCTAGTAGAACAGATTCCCAATCTGTAACGTCCAGATTCCTGGAGCGTAATGCTAGCATAATAGACTTCCAGAGAGTGTCATTAAGTCGTTCTACTTGACCGTTGCCTTGGGGATTATATGGTGTATATATGGTATGAAAGCACAAGCCTGATCCAGGCAAAGTGCCGCACAGTCAGAGACTGCACGTGGGCTAAGATACTGTCAGGTTGCCCAGGCCTAAACAGATATGAGGGGGAAATAGAAATGGTAGTGAGACTCCAGCGTGTTTCAGCATGCAGCTCACTACCGTTGGCCAATCAATTTAGCACGATGTTAGCCGTACAGCACAGAAATGCTGCACGATTGCACATCCGTGTGGTCCTGCTTGTAGCTACATTTTTTGCACAGAGGAACTATCGAACAGCTTGTGACATAAATAAGGAACCACGGTCAGTATGAACGTATAGAGGCATACCAAAAAGCATGAATAGTTCACGAAGACATTTGATAACAGTGGAAGAAGACATATCATGACACGGAAAAGCGAAGGGAAATCTAGAATACTCATCAATAATAGTCAAAAGGTATTTGTTCTTAGAGATCGAAGGAAGTGGACCCTTGAAATCAAGGCTGAGTCGCTCGAATGAATGAGTAGCTTTAATCAGAGTACCATGAGATTTGTAAAAACGAGGTTTTAACTCAGCACAGATTGTACATTGGGATGTCATTGATTTGATTTCTTACATTGAAAGGGGTAGTTTTTATGCGCACAAAATGTGCCATTCTGGCAACGCCTGGATGACAAAGTGAGTCGTGTAGATCTTTGAGTTTCACATTAATTGTAAATGCTGCGCAGCTAACACGTGACAGGGCATCTGCGGCTACATTCTTGCTGCCCTGCCTGTAGATCACGTCAAAAAAGAAAGGTGATAATTACAAATGCCATCTTTGGATCTTGTCATTTTTTATCTTTTTAGAATGATTTATATCATACATAAAGGATACTAATCGTTGATCCGTTAAAAGCATAAAGCGATGACCTAATAAAAAATGTTTTCGCTTTCTAAGGGTTTCAACAATTGCGTAAGCTTCTTTCTCGATCGCTGAATGGTGTTTCTCACTGTGAGAAAGCGTTCGTTAAAAAACGCTACAGGTCGGTTGTTTTATTCGAAGCATCCGTTTCAACCAGCAATGGAAGCTTATCATCAACAGACACGATTACGGCAGATTCGATATCTTTTTTTGTTGTTTCGAAAATTGTTTGAACTGCTAAGGGAGGGGGAAAACAGCGATTATGAACAAAAGGATGGATTTTGTCAGAAAAATGAGCGAGCCATTGAGAATAGTAAGAGAAAAGACCAATTATCCGCTGTTGAGATTTTAATTTGTGAGGATAGGGTAGACATCTCAATGCACGTAAACGATCTGGATCTGGTTTGATTGTCCTGTTGAAGATCTCATATCCTAACAAGCGTATGGTTTGAACACCAATTATACTTTTATCGTCGTTAAAAGTAAGATTGTATTTCTTTGCTACTTCCATGAATTTTCTCAAATTCGAATTATGTTCATCAAGAGTTTGACCACAAATTGTAATGTTGTCGATGTAAGCATAAGTACCTTCAAGCTTCTCGTTTCGAATGATTTCATCGATTACGCGCCATTAGTGCCTCTGAAAGGAATCCGACGAAATTGGTAGAAACCGCCGCAAGCTTCAAAAGCAGTGTACGGTTTCTCGCAATCAGTGATGGGAACCTGATGATAGGCACTTTTGAGGTCTAACGTACTGAACATGTTGAATTGGGCGATTTTGTTAATTAATGCATCCAATTTAGGTAATGGATAGGCATCCAACTGAGTATAACGATTAATAGTCTGACTATAATCCACGACCATGCGTCTCTTGTGATTTTCGTTGATGGTAACCAGAACCTGGGCCCTTCATGGAGATTTGGAAGTTTCGATGATTTCATCATCCAAAAGTCGCTGCACTTCAGATTCGATGAACTTTTCGTCGTTATGAGAGTGACGACGGGATTTCGTAACAATTGGTTTGAACTTTGACGGATCATCGCCAAAAATAGATGGTGGTTTAATATGAGCAGTAAATGATGGTTTCAAACCGTTAAAAGGGATTTCAACTGAATGATGCAGTCGTAAGAAGTCATGACCGAGTAATACATCGGAACAAAGATTTCGTAACACGGATAGTTTTATATGCGAATAAGACAAACCATTATAATTGATCGTGACAAAACAATGACCTTCTGTGAATGCAGTCAAATGTGTATTGGCCATTTAAATCTGATTGTATGACTCAAATACTTTCCAGTTAAACTTGGAAACGATAAATGAAGCAACACAGCTCTCAGAACTTTCAGTATCAATTAGTGCTTTCGGACGACTGTCATTCACAGTAATATGCGCAATAGCGCTTGATAAGCTACTTGGGATTAAAGCAATCGTGATGGATGAAGTAAGCTGAGAAATACAGCTGATTTACCAGAACGACAAACTTTATGATGTCCTTTCTTACCACAGCCTTTACAGACCGCATCCCGTGCAGGGCAGCGGTATCGCGGGTGTCTATCAAATCCACAGAAATGACATTTATCGGCCTTCATAGAAGCAATACCATGTTTCTCGGGTTCTGGTTGATAGATTCCTTTGCATCTGCTGTTGTATCTATTCTTGCGGTTGTTTCGGGGATGATACCGTGTGTGCGGTGTCGCGCTTGCCAACATTCACGATATATGGCGACGACGCGATGTTTCACTCCGTAATAAAGTCGGTTGTACAATGCAGTGGCGGTCTTGTTCTCATAGACATGTTCTTAAATTTTTTGATTGATTTTGAATGCTCTCAAGTGAAATGGTGAGGAAAGCTTTTTATGATGCTCGACAGTGAAAACCGAACGGAAGCCGTCATGCTGATGTCACTCTACTCGTTCACAAGACCTGGTTGAATGCATGTTTAATTCAAGGTGTAGGCATCTCATCCCTTGGTGTCTTCCTAATCTTATACAAGTTCAGTAACTCTTTCGGTCCCACATTTCCATGCCCTTTTAGGAATTTTACGTAATGGATGTATGTCATTTGATCACTCGATGTAATGCTTTTGATAATGAAGATGCAGTTGTGCGTGTTACGCTTCTCTATGGCTGCGGACGGTTGTGCAATTGAGCAGCATTTCTGTGCTGTGCGGCTAACACCGTGCTAAATTGATTGGCAAACGGCAGTGAGCTGCATGCTGAAACACGCCGGAGTTTCACTACCATTTCTATTCCCCCCTCATATCTGTCTAGACCTGGACAACCTGACAGTATCTTAGCCCACGTGCAGTCTTGCTTGCATTCGGTGCTACCATATTGTTGCTATGCAAGATGTCTGCAAACGGGTGTTATGAAAATGAGTCCACGAACTATAAGAAAAACACTGGTGTTAGCTCGTTCGCGATAGTTGTGACACGTTTTTAGAATGCCACATTGCCGCTTACCATGCCGTGCCTTATTCTCGGAGGCTGGTGTTGTCTGAGAAAGATGACCGGGTTGCTCTCCCATGAAATGGCGAGCTCACCTCAGCACCGGGCTCATTCGAACATATACATTTGCCTGGTTGGGTTGAAACCTTTCGCGATATGGCTACCAATCGGAGTCAGTGGTGCCAATGTAGTTAATAGTATATTTCATTTTTATCCTCTACTATTGCATCGAATGTTCTCAAATGAAGATTGCAAAATCCCTTCCAGTGAAACTACAAAAATAGCACTCTGCATAAAACTTTTTCCGTCGTGTTTCTGTTTTAATCAACTATCCATTCTTGATTTGTTAGCAATGCCACTGAAGATAAATGCTGATGGTGATCACTCATTTAGCACCATGCATCACTGAAGGTAGCCATTAATTTATTGACCATGTGAACTACCTCGACCTGTTTTCGCTGTCGCTGAACCCCGTTGGCCTAGATGTGCAGGGACCGTCAACAACACAATGCATTCTTTACATAATATTTCTTATGCAATAATTCTTGCTGTTTTGCCTTCCAGTGTGAAAAAATTTGCGCTGAATGGCCTGAAAATGGGATTGAAAACATTCGATCAATCTATTTACAAATTCGCGGAAAGAATATTCCTATCTACTTTGATTCATCTGAAATTTCAGTTACTGCACTGTCATCTAAGACTACCGCAGGCCGGCCGAGCGTTCCTGCTACCGCCGCTGTTAAAGAATCAAAGCGCCGCGTTATAGAACTCTTATCAAAAGTTGTAGAAGATCTGCCAGTTCCTGATACCGATGTGAATAAGCTGTTGCAACGTAAAAAGGTGAAACGCACGTTCAAACCTGGTCATGGGAGACCTAAGAATGCGAAACGATGTTCGCGATAACTTCCTTTACTCGTTCAATAAATGTAAATGTCGTTTGATTAGTTTTTCATTGGTCGGACTTTGTATTGTTTCTCGGGATCATTTGATAATAAGCCCAAGCCGTTTCAGTGCATTTTTATTGATACAGTCCGTTGTTGTGAATTACCGTTTTCCATTTTAAGTTCGTAGCCTTTGCTTGCTTCTTTTTTGCTACACTGAATAGCTTTGAGTGAGAGCGCGCACAACAGCAGATTGTTTTCGCCTGCATCCACGTTATCTGTCCGCTTGACAAACGTCAAGTTGAACCTTGGGGTTTGCTGGCTAATACCGAAACTATTGTTTTCTAAACGTGAACACTTCGGGCAGCTGTGCGTCGTGCTGTGCTACTGTGATACATAGAAGTGTCTATATATGATGTGCTGTACTTGTTTAGGATTGCTTACATTCGGTGGCAGCATCGCTCTACTAATATAGATGTCTGCCGACGGGTGCTTGGACCAACGGGCCACGATATGGGAGAAATGTTGATGCTGACTCGTTTTAATTGTACCTCATCACCGCTAACCACACCGCGCCTTATTCGCGGAGGATAGGAGAAACGACCAGGTTGTCAGTCGATGACAAGATGAAGAAACTCGCTGTAGCGCTAGGCTCAGTGGAGTGTATTCATTTGTCTGTGCACATTAGCAGTACTTCTTTTCGTCGGAAAAGGTGGTAATGTGCAACCTAGCGCTCACCGGATGGAAATCAACCTTCGGTACAAATCGAACATATTATCAGCTGGATTAACTGCTGTTCATGTTCTGCGATATTGGTTTATGCTAAAGTTCTCCGATGCTAAGCCTCCGAAAGGAAATCGGATAGCAGTCGAAAAGTTCTTTCGGCCTGCAATCCACAAAATTTACAGGACCACCTCAGTTGCTCAGTGTGAAACTGTTGATGAAAGATGGAATATGATATCAAGGATTATGCGGGAGGCCATAATGTCTGCTTACGAGACCACACACCCAGCCTCAAGGTCCCACTTGGTTTCACAGCGCTCGACTGAAATGCTTCACCTGCCTGTCCTGATAACAAAAGAGAGCGTAGACGCCTATGGAATGAAGTCAAACGGAGCTTGTGAGTAGACAGCGAAAGTCGGTGGCTAAATAAAGTCGAACAAATAGAAATAACAGATAAGCTCGTAAAGTACGCAAGTTGTTCCATATTTTTTCGGGCGACGAGTACCAGGGTAATCTGGCAGTAGCTCGCCTTACGTGCAATTAATACTGCGGATCTGTTTTTGCTTCTAACTTGTGATTCCATATATACCGACATCTTGCTTTCCCACTTTTCTGACTCCAAACTCGCTTCGTGATTATGATGATGATACACCTCCGATTCAATTTGGTATGCTGTTTGGTAGTTGTTATAAAAATTGGCTGCGATAGCAAACGCTTCAAATCCGGGTGATTACTCATGAGTAACCCATATTTGTTTTTAAATAGCTGAACGGAATTTCGCAATCACCACTCTTTTCAACGCTAATGACATTTTTATTATTATTTTTACTAATTCCGTTTAGAACGCTTACGGACCATGCGGAGAGGGCATCCCATTATGCCCACAGCTGATAATACACTAATGTACTCATTTTTAGTTCTGGGTCACATTTAGCCTTTTATAGGATGCGTTCTGATGATTTTTCTGAGCTTTGGCTCCGAAGGCAAACGTTCATTTCACGAATCTCAAAATAGTTGAAAATCCATTTGTTCTACACAAATGTAACTGTAAGCTCCACTTTTTAGCGAATATCCTGAACACCCTTGTTTGTGTTCTTTGATTCATTCCCCTGTAGCGCACAGGACTGGTGCATATCCCAGTTATTATACGCACGAAGCGCTGTGCAGTGTGCTAGTCTATCGCAGCTATTCTTCCTAGTATTTTCAGTACCCATTTCGCCCAACTGGCATGTGCCCGTTTTCATTGGGCTGCACAACTCTATCGATTTTCGTTAACTTTGAGTCTCATTTAACACGGTAACTCGTTAACAGTACGTATTGATTTACATTTCATCACGGTTTCAATTGTTAATATATGAGCACGTTGATATTGTAATAGTGCGCTTGTACAGATCGCTGAATAACCGTTTTCTGTCTGGTTACCGCCAGTAACTTTGCCTACGCGCAGGATATATTGCAAAATCTATTTTTCGAATAACTATGCGCACGTTCTACCAGACGCACTCTGTACGTTGGTTAACTGTACTGCAATGTAGAATTGGAAAAAATGGATACTGAACGCGGTAAATATTGTTTTCATTCTGTTTATATCAACACTTTGAGTTTGGTGTTTTGCACGTCACATATTTTGTGTAGTATGAAATGACTTGGCTGAGATACTTGCATGACACATCCGTGTGATTTATTGTCGTCATACTTTACAATACTCTGGTGATTTTTAGATTTATCGAGATTAATATTTCATTAACCTTTCCGAATCCGGTCGTTTACTCCTTATTCTATGCTAGACAGTATTCGTGCGTTTTTGAATCAGCCAAGAACTGAGTTCTACCGTTCACATACATGGCTTTGGCCTGGTCGACTTGGATTTGGCTCCCGTATTCGCTTAAGCCGTAGCTAGCCAACGGCAATATTTCATTGTCATGTTTTTCATGTTCCGTTAAATGACTTTCTATTGGAGAGCATATTTACCACGCGGGGACGAAGATCGTTGGGTTCGATTTATCAGTTTTAGCCGGGTGGTTTCCGATTTGGTTGTGCAGCTAAGAATGCTCTGATTCGATTGCGAAACATTTTAGCATAAAAATGGATAAGGAAATTCTTCCGTTTAAAGCGTTTTCCTCACATAAATACAGTTAAAATGGTCCATGATGATCTCTAGCTTATGTGCCTTCGTGAATTAAGCCATAGTGAGGCATTTACCCACTCACGATCCAAATTTCTGGCTATAGTATCCTGCAATGATGTAGTTCATGAATCACTGAAAAGATGGATCACATCTTCGGTCTTTTGCGACGGTGCGGTTTATTGGCACTACCTCATTCGTTCAGTTAGATGTTGAGTTCGTTAGCATTATCGACTGGAATCAATTTTGTACAGTTTATGCAAATTGCTAGATCTTTTTCTCCGAAATGGTACCAAATTCGACACACCCATTCGATTGCTCGGATCGATTTTAATATTTGGCGCTAAGATTCGGTTTGTAAAATTGTTCACGAGCTGTTAATTGAGTCCATTAATAATCGTTATGTCGATTTGGAACTTTTTTATTTAATCAATCCATGTTACATTGAAAACAAATGCGCCATGATGAAGCTGTAACCTGTCGAATGTGTGCGATGATGAGTCAATCATCCGGCGAAACTGCTTGAACTTTCACTCGATCTTGTCTGTCTGAACAATGAGGTCGCCACTGGCGAACCGAACTTTGTGTCAATCATCCCAGTGTGTTTGTATTCTCTTCATGTACACGCCTTCGTCTGGCGACTGTGTGCTTACATGAGTATCACGGCATCGAGACACCAGCAATTTGCATTAGATCCCAGCAGTGTAGTAATCACCAAGGCTCATGAAATGTCTATTGTTCTATGCTTTTAATGTCCACTAGTGCTGCCATAGATTATCATCTCGAGTAGAATTTTCAATCGTGCTGAATGCTTTAAGTGATCGCGATACATGAGTACATCATAATTTGATTGCCTCACTGCTTCACCTGAAATTTCACGCGCAAGTGAGGTACACCATCATGATGAATGCTGATTACAAGTTGCCATTCGTTTTTAAACAACCCATCGTTTTTTTTTCAAAACTGTGATTTCATTGGGTTCCATTCACGAGCTGTCCGTGTAATAATTCTCATTTACCCCAATGAAGTACTGATCGAATTCGCTTAGAATCACGCAGTGGTGTTATAATCTAATGTGTTGTCAAGCTTGTCCGAAAATGCTTAACAATTCACTTGCCAAGTTTTTTTGCAGTTTAACCAAACAATACGCTCTTGTTTTGCGCAATAAGCCTTGTAAAGGAATGCAAAAAATTGCGCTACTGTGTTTGCGGCTGACGCAATTGTGTGATTCCAGGGTCTCGTACGTCACGCAAATTGATCCGGGTCACGTTTATTTTAACATTAAACGTCTGATCTCGGTTCTCGAATGCACCTGAACAACATCTGATCGTTAGTTGCATTGTTTCACTCAGGTTTCACCACTTGCATAACAACCCATCAGTTTATCCTCGAAAGAATATTCCCGTTTGCCATTGGAGTGGTTGTTAATGAAGAAGCCCTTCCGAGATTGTAGAAAAGAAAACAGAAGAATAAAGCTTTATTCATTAAAACGAATTTTCAATGAATCGAATTAGTTTAACCGCACAAATTTTCAATACGAATATGAGAGAAACGTTAAGGTTTAATGGAAAATTTTTAGATTACCAGTCACCTTCAAATCCAAAACAGCTTCGGTTTCGTTTACAGTGGCATCAAGGGTTGTGATGGAAGTTGATGAAATGTCAGGCTGCAATTTTTCTGACCGGCGCAGCAAATTCCCCATTTTTCAAAATAAAAAATCGCACAGCATTTAAAGCGTGCGAGGCATCAAACGTCCTTCGTTTACACAGAAATGATAAAACATTTCAAAGGCAAAAGGATTCCATGTTGTCTGAAAATATGCATGGAAAAACTAATTTTGAGCACGGCCGATTCAAAGGCCCCGCTCCAAAATGTATGCTCTTCTTTTACTGTCTTTCACTACCGAAAACACCATATCTGTCAATCTACTCACGGATTTGATACAATATGAGAGACACAAAAAATACGTATTATTTGTACGATCAACCTAAGGTAAATTACGTGGAGTTTTTTTAAATTTTTGACTGAAACGTATCTATTCATGAATCGTGAATGCCTAGAACGATAACAGCACAAACATTTTGTGATATTCACTGCAGCGCATTACAGCATTATTCACTTCTGAATAATGTTTCAAATTGGTTCAGCTAGACAAAACTACTCTCGGGTGGCTTCAAATGTCAACGCTGTCCAGCGTTTCTCCGCTGAGTTGACGCACCAAAAGGTGGTTGTATTGTACCTGTGTGATAACGCGATGTTCCAGTGGCTGTGAAACGCGGGGGAAAGGTAACGTGGTTATTGTTGGATCGATGAAACGGAAATGTTGTCATGAATGACCGGAAATTCGTCAGCTGACATTCGTTGACCTGAAATGACCTGACGCCTTCATTTCCGGCTTGCCCCACCCGCTACAATAAGAGCAAACAAGTTGTAATTACGAGTATTTTGTCCGTTTCGCTCTATTTGCTTGTGTATCGTGTGTTCGTGTGATTGAACTATTCGGTCGTGTCAATCTTATCTAGCAGTAGCTTCAAAATTCAAGCCTTGTTTATCGTGTCACCAGCGTTTAAAGTCACACAGGCCTTTATCGTACTGCCCCTCGATGACGCGTTCACGAAACCGATCGTGTGCTGTACATGATGAGAATACGTACCGCTACAGATGTGTGGTTCAAGCTTGTGTGTATCACCTCATCGACCGAAGCATTGTGCCTTCGTGTAATTTGTGTTGGTCATTTTATGTGTTAAGGTGCAACATTATTTCCTCTGGAGGTATTCTAAAGTTCCAATTTAAATTGGAAATAGGCTCATTTAGATTGTTATTGAGAAATAAGAACGTTTCCTCTGCTACTCATACCTCAAATGATGCGTAATATTCGTTCAAAATTCCGCGTTGATTCCGTGTCGTGTATGACGTGCATTATTTCACCTTCACGCTGAACCCCATCTGAGCAAGTTGCAAAGAGCGACAACATAATATTGGCAGTCACACAAATCATCATCAATTTGGTTAGACAACTGGATCGAACATTGCTTTATCTTCTGCACTAGTAATCATTCGAATTAGGCCGTGATAAATACATTTTGGAAGTACTTTGAAATTTAAGTTTGACGGTAAGTAAGGCTACGTCGCACACCCTGTAATTCTGCTCTGACATTGATGTCAGCAACCGGCCCTGAACTACGTGATTACTTGGGTCAGGCATCGCTGAGCGGTTCCATGAGGAGCGTGTGCTTTTACTGCATGATATATGGTACACTTTGTAGCGTTTGAAATCATATTCAAGCAGTATTAACTGTCCTGGATTATGTATTGCCAACAAGTTCTCAGCAAATTTCGGCGTGTAGGTTTATACCTTTGATCGCTTGCGTTAAATGTGCAATTTGCTAACAGGTCTGCTTCACACACGGGTCAAACGTGGCAGTCAACTAAGGGAATACTTCAGTGTGGGGGTGACTTGCTGACGTTCCAGTTACAAATGCAAGCATCGATGATCAACTAGTTGGACACATTTTTCAGGTTCTCAATCGTCGCAAGGTTCCGTTCTCGGAACAGTGCTTTTCTTAGTTTACATCAATGATTTACCTGAGACGCTCTCATGCAAGGTAGTTCTTTTTGCGAATGATGTTAAACTCTGGATGCGAATAAAATCAACTGCAGACTGCGTAAAACTGCAAAGTGATTTAGATGCACTACACGAATGGTCAGTTAGAAATAAACTGCCGTTCAATTTTCAAAAATGCAAGTTACTGCAAATCGGCAAGCCCTTTCAGTACGAATATCATTTTGGGCAGACGATTTTGAGCTGGACCGAATCGGAGAAGGATCTTGGAGTCTGGATATGTGGCAGCCTAAAGAACAGCGTGCATTGTGAGGTCATTTACAAGCGTGCTTTAAAGCTTCTAGGTATGCTTCGACGGATCTTCAGAACCTTTACGCCTGTAACGTTGCCAACCATCATGAAGACCTACTTAATTCCCACAATGGAACATGCATCGCAAGCATGGACTCCGTGGATGAAAAAGATATATTCTTGCTTGACAGGATATATCATCGTGCAACTAAACTCGTGCGTGGTTTTCGAGACCTTACATACGAGGAAAGGTTGAAAAAGCTAAAGCTCCCCACTCCCCTTCAACGTAGACTTCGAAGTGACGTTATAATTACTTACAAGATATTGAATACTCCAGATCATCCACTCAAACATTTGTTTAAATACCGTGAATCAGGAATTACACGTAGCCACTCAGCGGCACTACAAATCCCCCATTCCCGTACTAATTGTCGCCGATATTTCTATTCGGTACGTGTCTGTTTCCTGTGGAATGCCCTTCCCGAAGCAATTATCACCTCTCCCTGTATCCAAACATTCACTCGAACCTTGGACACTTATTTGTTACATAACGATTTGACGATGCCTGTGTATTGACTCAGGGTAAGCATATTACTTGACTCCAGTGACATCGTATAATTGTTTTTTATACCTCTTATTGAACGCATATTTACTATGATATGGTAATTGTGAAGCTATGTGCTTTTTGTGACCATAAATTCTTGAATCTTGAGCCTTGAAATTCCAATACCCATTTTATTACGCTGTAGACATCTGTACTGTAAAGGGCCCTGGTTTAATTATATAAGCTAGATTGTAGAATTCCCAATTATCAGAACCCTCAATCAAGAGTCGTTAAGATTTTATTAAATACAATTCCTGATGAGCTCCAATCTGAAATCTAGACGCCAATCTATGCTTAGAAATTCATGGTAGACTGTGAAGACAAAGGTAAGCAGAAAGGCGCACTTGCCTCTTAATTGTTAATAAAAACGACATATATTGATCTAGCGATTGAATCTGTCGCACGTTCGACTATTTTGGTGGTTTAGTATGTTCCTGGTTCTTGGGCACGCCTATAAGCGACATTTGAGTCGTAATTACAAAAAGGTGTATTCAATTTCATTTGAATTATTCCCCCATTGCATTCAACTTTTGAACACGCATGCCAATTTCTCCAACTGTGGAAACAATAAACCCACGAAACTTATTGCCTTCACATCTGTTATTAGTTTTCTTTCTTTCTTCTTTCTTTCAGTGACCATTGTCTAAATCGCATTCGTCCAATGCTGACTCACACGTTACAAAGACTTACTGCTATTTTTAAACCAATCAATTTTACACGTTATTCTTTGTTGTGCCCGCCCCATTTGTCGGTCGCGTGTCGCTAATTCACCCAATCGGAGAACAAAGCAATGGGAGATGTATTGTGCGTGGCGTGACGAGGACAGTTATGATGAATATCAAATCGCCACACCCTTATCCTATTCATAGTTATGAACTTTTGACTACCAGGGTACGGAAAACGGCTGCTCCTTATTTATTTCGCTGTCTACCGAATTACGGCCATAAATCAGCTGTGTTTGTAAGATTGGGAAACTCCCAGTTTCTGGCCCTCAAATCCATCCGTGTTTATCTCATATGCTGTAGTTTAAATTGTACGTTTTGAAAAGTTTTGTTCAATGTGAAGTTGGAATTTTTGGAAAACGATGATTTAAAGTATTAGAATAGATATGATTAACACCTTTGGAGATCCGAGCAATCCAGATGTGTATAGAATTGAATCCGTGTTGCAGGGTATTCAACTCACGTGATGTATTTTGGTGTGTCACTTTTAATTCTTACGTCTTGATGATTCAGTGGTTGTGGTGGATGGTCGTCTCGGTTGAAATCATCCACGGTCACCACACATGTCGGAATCGCAATTTATTGTTATAGTTGGAAAACGTTGGATCACCTCAATCCGATATTCTTATCCCGAAATCAAACTAGGTGCGATGCACAATGTATAAGAAGGAAAAAGAGACTCATCATTGATTATGCTAAAGTCAAGTAAGTATTTCAGGTCAAATGTCACTCGTTCTGGTGATACATTTGAAATTTTAATGCATTGGTACCGATTTTCAGTGTCTGTCTCACACAGGTTGTAGAACAAAATGTTAATCTGCTAATAAGACAGCGGCGGGTGTAAAAGTGATGAATGTGGCAAAATGTAATGACAATAAAACTGTAATCAACGGAATGCTTTCGGGGGTGTTAAAAATGTGAACTGTGTAACATACAGCCATGATCGTGAAGATAATTATTCCGGAATGATGAATGTTTTCGGTTTAGATAGGCTAATCGAAGGCACATGAATTCGACAACTTTTGAACTAGTTGAACTGAGTTCCGTGTGAAGAAGCGCTGTGGTGTTGTAAGACGCTCGCCTTGTTTTAACCAGAAATCCTTGAATTCTTGTAATGGACTCCAACCAAAAATACATTATTTCATGCATTTCCATCACACACACACACACGTCCGACCACAGGTTTCCTGCTGTTTGCACCCATCGCATACGGACACAACGACCAATATTCGCGTGCCTTGAAACAGCGGGAAAATGGTAAACAAGTTGCGCATGTAAGTCACGGTTGAATAATGCTGACACAGCCAACTGTTCAATCGCATGTGCCCATGGCCATAAACAAAAATACTCATTTCCATGCATTTGTATCACACACCTAACGAACGGTTTCGTGCTGTTTGCACCCATCAGTTAGGGAGAGTACGAGCAGTATCTGTGTGCTTTGAAGCAGTGCAGAAATCGTAAACAAAATTACAACTTTGAAGTCACTGATGAATAAGTTTGGCACAGCCAACCTGTTCAATCACATATGCCCACACGTGCCAATGGTGTTAATGTCATGAACTTTTGGCATGCATTTTCATCACACTCAACGATCGTAGTGGAGGAGTTTTACGCAACGTCGTGGTAACGTACGTTTCCTATTGCTTTGTTGAGATCGCGCATGTGACGCGAGAGTGTATGCGATTTGCAGTCCATCAGAAATAGAGTAAACAAAAGATAATCGACTCCGCAAAGTTAATCACTGGAACCAGGTTCGCTACGTGGATTGGCCGCAATCGGTTGGTTTATTCACTCTGCGGTCAATTTAAACAAACCATCATTTCTCTCCCTTGTCGCTGAATAAATGAACAATCATGGTTGACGTATATTTGTATAGTCGATACAGAGTGAAATTTGTCATTCGTTTCTCGAATGAGCAATCATTGCACTAGAATCTCGATGAAATCGAACTTTATAAGATGCCAGATGAGTGTTAAATCTGATCTGGTCAAGTGATTTATCATGATTTTACGATGGATGAGACAGAGATAAATTAAGCACTTTTGTCAGCATATTTGTGTGCCCATGGAGTTGATTACAATACTGTGCACTGCTTGATACTGGGTCAGTGAAGTCTACATACTCCAAACATGTAGCCAGAAAAATGGGATGAAATAAGCAATCTTTATGCCTCGAGTGCTTAACATTCTCTGCTAAAAAATAGTTTCCGGCCGCCAGTTATGGTAGAATCCGAAAAGCTTTTGTGATTGATATTATTTTATCGCCCTTTCCGCTGTACTCTACAAATGAAAGGCAAACAATAGAGGAGAATATATGTAGCTCAGGATGGGGATGTTGATCAGATGGTGATCGCCGAACTTGTGACGTTGTTGGTGGACGTTTCGTCATCAAGCTAGATTAGAATGTGTTTGAGTACGACTGTGGAATTATTATGATCGAAAGAAGCGCAACGTTGCCCGTTGAATCTCGAAATTTGTATGCAATCGATTAGAACAGGTTCTGGGTAATTATCAACTTCTGACAAGAAGCTTCGTCAAACCGAGGGTGAAGCCAGAGCAAGGAACGTGACTACGTCGATTTTCCACACCAATTCTGATTGACTTTACTGTTCGGCAGTCTATAGTAATAGTCACGTAGGCAAGACTAATGTCAGTGATCGACTTGCATATCATGGTGTTTGCTCACGTTCGAGGTCAGTTGACACGCGGCTCCCACATGGGTCAACGCGTGCGACTATCGTTTTCATATTTATCGTTTATCGTTTCATATTTATTTTGAGAAACATTAAACATAAGATAAATGTGTGCTGAATCACAAATAGGAGAAGGATAATCCCATTCAACATTCATTTATACAGTATACTTTTTAGCAAAATGCTTTATTCTTGACCACGCTTTTCATGCACATTTACATATATGCACAATGCTGTCAAGTGAATTAGACCGCGTTCACTTTTCTAAGATTAACATGGACCAACACCGGGTTGGGCAAGTTGGACACTGATCATGATGTTGTTTACGTGACTTAACACCCCAAACGTTTAGCGTTAAGGTCAATCAAAGGTTGCAGGTGAAATGTTACCTAATCATGTTCTCTTGTCCTAACTATCAGCCTTGGTCTGACGAAGCTTCTGTGTCAGAAGCGCAACGTTGCCCGAACTGACTGCATACAAATTTATTATTTTTATTATGGCAAACTAATATTTTTGCACAACGATTCAGTATTATTCTCTTATAAAGTGAACATCAACGCGCTGTCTAGACATGAGGTAACTCTCACTTTCAAATGATGATGACTGCCTCATGTTTTCTTATCACGTCTTAATTGGCTTTTTCTCTTCATTCCCGAACCCTCAGGTAACTGCAATCTGGACACCCATCAATCGAACGAATGAAATCCATAGCCACATCTCATGTGTTTCGGTCCGGCGTTGGTTCAGATATCGATACGTTGGTCCGTAACTGCACTTGTTGTCAACAAGCGGCCAGTCGCTTACACGACAAACACCAGTCCCTTGGTCGACCAAAACTCAACACTTATTTTTTCATCATAACAGTGTGTATTCAACTTTTGAGCACATTAATACGGAATAGTCAATCGATAGATTGATTCAAGGATTCAAGGATTTATGGTTAAAAAAAGTTAATACTTTACAACACCACAGGATAACGGTATGAATAAAACATAAAAAATACAATAGTATAAAAGCAATAGAGAATATCAAATGTAAGGCTCACGAATGATGTTCGTTTGAAAGTGCAAGTTCAATTTCGCTTTAAAAATCGCCAGGCAAGTAGAGTCCACCACTTGTTGGGGTAGGGAATTCCAAAGAAAAAATGGCGCCGACAATCAACGCGGGAACTTGGAACATAAAGGGATAAAGTATGTTCGCGTGTCACTTTCCCGTCACACAAATCGAGTAAGCGTTTTGGTGTATGTCCTTTAGTAGCCACTATTCTATAGGTCGAAATAATGTCGCGTCGTATCCTCCTTTGGCCATACGATCTGAGAGAACCGAAATCATAGATTCATTCATAGATTTATTCTTAGATGATATGCAGGTAAAAGGCTATGCTTTACAAGACCCACAAAAATGTACATCGGGTCGGATGGTAAACAAATTCAAAATATTGTTAGATTATTGTCAAACGAGAAAACATACTTGTCCATGTCTAGTGATTTCTTGAAATCGTCAACAGTTCCATATTGTACCACATGAGTAGGTAAACTGTTCCACAATTGCACATTGCGAACGGGTAATGCATATTTGCGGCAGTTCAACCGCTATGCTGTTGGTAAAGTTTCGATGGGTGACCTCGCAGATGTGTGTTATGGGAAAGATGGAACAAACGACTGCAAGGATGATTTGTTTGATTAAGCACTGTCCAAATGAATATTAGTGCTCCTCGTTTCCGTCTGTATTGAGCCGAATGTAAACTCAATACAAGGGTATGATGCATGTTGTTAGGCATAAAAATCAGGAAAACGTTTTCCACTTCCCGATGAAGGGATGACAAATACCAGTAAGTTTCTCAAAGTATTCTTCAATGTCTAGCTGCTCTTTGAGCGAAAATATTCGTGACAGTGTCAAAATCTGGAGTAATTTCTCGTCCGCAAATATGGCATTTGTTCAGATAGGGAAAACTAATTATTGTCTACGTAACTCCATCTCATAGCGCATATTAACGGAGTTTATTGCGTCAAAAACTGAATTCATTGTCCGCAGCGTAACATGAATTGTGAATAAGTTCTCTTCAGCTTGTCTCGTTTGAGCGAAATTTTAGATTTGCGAGCGCAGCTGTCTTCCTTGGTCCGGTAAAAATTCCCACGAATAACTTTTCAGTGCAATTCAGTATTTGCCCTGTTGTGGAATTTTCGTCATCAGAATAGACACGCTGTCAACAAAATAGTCATAGCGCTAAGCATACAATCGGGATATTAATGTAGCTGATGGTCTGACACGCCCTACGCAAGAAAAAGAAACTCAGGTGTCTGGTTACAACTATCCATCCATGCATCCCATCATAACTGACTTTATTCCATGAATTAAATTCCACACCAAACGAGCCTTTCAATCGCTTCTTTCAGCGCCCCTCATAATCACATACACGGTCTCTTATAGCTGCACACAAGCACCAAACTCACAATTGGAATTTCTCCAGAAAATTTTGAACGTTCGTGTGCTGTTCTCACCAAATTCGGAAACTTTGTGCAATTTTCCATTGCATCGCCAATTACATAAGTTCCTTCCTTTTTTGAATGTGCATCACATGAAGAACTTATCATTCTTTAGGAGATGGGATCAACGCAATACACCGGTCATAACACACGACCCTTTAGGAATATAAAGTTTTATTCTGGATTAACATTCTCTGACTAAATCATGTGCAGTGCACAGTCAATCGTATCGGCACGTGAGACGATCTGTATGTAATTGCGTAGAATACTGTTTTATTGGTAGTAGTAATATATTAGACTGAAGGTTTCTGGATATGTGCTTTTAATCTTGGAATATCCTACAATCGTGCACACAATCACACATACAAACAACTGAAACAGGTTTGTCTTCTTTCTTCTCCAATCAAGCAAGAGCCCACAACGTCTTCGTATTTCGCAAACCGTTGAAGGCAAATTTTATGTTTCGCAGGAAGCCGTGCTTGAGACGGAGCTTTCTAGGATGTATGCCGAAGGTTGCAAACAAGTAAAGCATTTGAAATTATCGTTCATTTTCTTGTTATCCAAATATGGATGTCAATTGAATGAACAACATACTCTTCAAGTCGTGGGTTGTGTGTGATGGAGAAGCATGCAAATAAGCTTTTATAAAAATACTCTTCACTTTAAAATGATTTTGAACGACGGGTTGGTGATAAACTAGTTATCGTTTTATCGCCAAACTTTTGTGAATAAATAACCAGGGGAATGGATTACAGATTTATAAACATATCGGGTAAGTATTTCATTAACAGATGTGGTTGCCTACATATGATTTGATACAGTTCATAGTTCGAACATGTGGTGAACTCTCTTTGCCTGGCGGTGTTTAAAGCGAAATCTGGACTTACACATGCAAAAGAACATTATTCATGAGCCTTACATTTAATATTCTCTATTTCTTTTATACTATTATATTTTCATTCATACCGTAATCCTGTGGTGTTTTTTATCATAATAGCTTGAATCCTTGAATCCATTTGTTTTGCAGGGTTTTGCCAAAAACCAATCAGGCGGCCATCGCTTGGGCCTTAAGGACCATGAATTTATTTATTCTCAGCTTCGGTGTAGGTGATGGCTAACAACATGATAGAACAATTATTTCACAATACGTAGCTACAATATTCATATGGTTTAGGTTTATGTATCCCTTCATTCTGTAGTTAAGTGGAGTGCTTTTACCGCCATAAAATCTCTCACTTCTTAGTAGTTGGTCGAGATCTTGTGACACCTAGCGTACACAAAGAACGAGGCTAACTTATACATATTATTTCAAACAGATGGCCTATAGCATAGAAGACGCACAAGATTAAGAATGGTAAGCTTATTTTAGGTCAACGATATTTCATCTCTGATCAAGTTAGCCCATCTAACACCCATTCACGTAGTGCTTGAAATCCACTAAACCAGCTCTGTGGAGACATTTATTTTATTGTTCGAGCCAAACAAACTTTCCTCATAGAGTGCTTTAATAGAAAATTATCTCATCTCCCCATGTGGTACGCTATTCAAATAAACAAAATGTGAACTAGTAAGTCACCGTTGGATAAGGTTGACATGACCAATCTGTTCAACCACGTGCCCACGCAAGTGTCAATGAATTAAACTCATGTGTTTGCATGTAATGGAAATACACACGAAGAATAGCAGAAAATGAAATTAAAAGCTTGACCATTAGATTATCACGGAACAATGGTGTTCAGTTTTGAGATATAGGCAACGAAAATGCACAAGTCAGTTGTCATATGTTATAAGAGTGGCTTGTCTTAGTTTGTGGCTATTGGTTTTGAGGATCAATATTGTAATTAACCATAATTGCCTAAACTTTTCGCGTCGTATTTAGATTGCTAAAGACATTACAATGTTATAGCAAGTGATGGCCTTCTTCTGGAAAAAGGCCGAGATGTCAGGCTTCACGTATTTATTAACACTCCTCTCACTTTGAAGAGAACGTGTCTATTTATGATTCAGTTTGACGAACGCATCGCAATTTAGAATATATATGATGATAAATTACGTTCGTTTAGCGGGAAATTTTATTTATTGCCAGAAAATATTCTCTTTAAAATGTGACAGTGAAACGTGAAAGGGAGTGTCATTTTAGACAAGCAAACTCTTTCCTGTCTTTGGAAAATTTTGATGACATGCATCGCTTTACTGTGCCACGTTCGTTCGCAGGAAATGATCTGAAAGTTGATAATCGCTCTCTCTCGAGTTCATTCCGATTGGTTGAGTGAATGAAATAAAATCAGATAAGGGAATTTAGACCGGATAGATTGAATGCATTAGGTGAATTTTAGTTCAAACTCATAACAAGACAAATATCATTACAACGATTTGGTCAACTAATTCGTAACATTGATTATTTGCTTGAGCTGATCCTATTCCAGAATGTGCCTTTACCCCTATGCAGAACGAATTTCAATGTAGCATAACATTATTCTGAAAATCACATATTTCTGTTTAAAACAGGGTGGCGGAGTTCTTTTCTTTTCACAGCATATGATATAACCGGTAAAGACAGCATGACCTGAGTTAGCGAGTCTTATTTTATTTGCAATAAGCTCATTTTGTTTTACTTCAATCAAATAAGAATGGCGTAAAAAGAACTTCGAGGATATTTCGTTCTATTTCAAATTAGTTAGACTAACATTTGAACCTACCCTAAAGAAAGTTTTCAGCAAAATCATTGGTATTATATGGTATGAAGACGAAATTCCGTGTACTTAGATACTTTATTTACTAATAGACATCTGGCTAGTAGTTATATTTGAATAGAATTTGTTTAAACAAACGTATTATTGGTAATCTCGTATGTGAAGCCATTTGATATTCTGACACGTTTTATCGACGCAGACAGCGTTAATTGCGATTGTCAATCCGCCCGCGTTCGGAGAAAATTCTGAATCCTTCTTCACGAATGACCACTGGAAATTTTGACACGATTAATTGACTGACGAAAATGTCGCATTCGAATTTGATACATGTTCCGACTGTCCGTCTGACTTCTTCATTCATCTTTTCGAACAAGATTGGGTTTCGCAATTACAGCACGGGAAGTAAGTAGCATGCGTTGGACGCATTGCGATAGTTTTGTTTGAAACGTTCAGTTCCGATCGAACGTAGAGCTGCCCGAGAATAAAATGATACCCGAAACTGAGAAAAGTGGCGGGAAAATTCGTAGCTTGCTATGTTATGTATACATCGTTCTTTAATCTATGACCAACTATCCATCGTTTTTAATATGCTAAATCGTGCCTATGTAAACCAACGACTCAACATTTATGCCGTCAACAGTATCGTGAACGGGAACTGATACTGTCAATTAGCGAAATGATTCTATGGATATACAAGAGTCGCTCTGACGATTGTCTGGCGTGCGGACGTATTTTTCGTTGCTCTGACAATTTTGATTATATCTTCGTTGCATCTGCTCGGATTTAGACCATTTAAAGAATTCCGTGTATCACTCGACGATATCTATCGGATTTCATACTTTTTGATCCTGCAAGTTGACTTACAGAAAAGTTACCAGTTGGACGGGAAAACACCAATTTGTTCACACGCACAAAGTTTTTCCCACCACCAACTATCCTACGGATTTTTGTATCACTGCAAAGATCATATTAAGCTACAGGTTTTGATACCTTACTTCGTGTTCTATCTTCTGTGGTTCAAGAGTTATCGCAGATTAGTTGTTCAATGCCGAAATCTCGCCAACGAACACATTCAAATCACTCAATCGATAAAGCACCCATTGTCGATCAGCCGGCAAGCCCTATGCAACACACAAACACGCGCGAACGTGTCACGAGATCCACTGCACAGACAAAGAAAAAAGTCGATCTAGCCGTGACCGTGAAAAGTATTCATTCGACGGCGACACGGAATCTTTGTGACCTTTGCATCACGTGTTTAGATCCGGTAAGCGTGGATACTATTTCAGTTAAATGTACTTTCTGCGGGCTCCATCAACACGCGTCCTGTGATGAGAATTTGACTGATGATTGTGTGAGGCTCGTGAACGATGAGAAACACCCATCGGTTTGTTATGTTTGTACAAGCTGTAGGCAATTTAATAAAGACGTCCGCCACAACAGTAAAGATTTGACTGTAGGTAAAGTGCCCAATGAGATGGAGAGTAGACTCTCACACCTGGAAAACCAGTTTGCCAAAATGACAAACTCAATAGAGCTATTGATCAAACCAACAACAAAGGATCCCAAACATTCAAGTTCATCTGTAGACACCACCGGTGCCCCTAAATATTCTGAAATATTGCTACAAGACACCAAAGAGATCGATACAACCGAGTCAAAAGTAAAGCCGTCCTCCTCAAGTGTTGTGTTTGAGAAACCAGCCTCAAAAAAGGTTTCGCTTAGCATTATTTGTACCAATGTGCCAGAGGCATCTGAGACACTATTTTCGACTAGACAGCAGCATGACTTGACCAAATGGTCGGAACTGTGCACTAGGATGGGTGTAAAAACAATCACTCCGGTTTCACTGACTCGCTTGACTCGTGCTCCCAAAGCGCCGCACCAAGATAAACCAAGATTGCTCAAGGTAGTGTTGCAGAGTGAAAAAGAACTAGAAGATGTACTTTTATCTGCATACTTGTTGCAAGACGGTGAACAAAACACACCACGTATCTTTGTTGACATACCCTGGTCAGAACGGACAAAATCTACAGTAAACAGGAACACTGGGAAAGTAAACGAGCGCGACAGTCGTAGTCTTATAATCCTGAACGTTCCTGAAGCTGCTGATAGTCAAGATGCAAAGTGTAACTCCAACCACGATATACAACAATGGAAATTTATTAGTGACGCTATCCAAACAAACAATACGCTGTTATCAATACCTTTAGGATCCCGACATCACCGAAATACGAAGGTAAAGCTCCGCGACCACTCAAACTGACACTGCTGACAGACAGTATGGCTGACGCCGTTCTTAAAAATTGGAAGCAATTTCGATACAAATTGCCCCGAGAGATTAAAATTATTCCCAGACGTCTCAAAACTAATAATATCAAGGCTGATGCCGAAAGTCCAAATACCAAGCCAAAAAACGGAATTCGGCCGACTCTACCGGAGTCGGCGAACAAAATTACCTACCTACCGACTCAGACCGAGCTGTACCAATAAGTTTATCTCATGAACCGTCCTTGCTATCAACATCGACTGTCAAATTTTTATATACGAATGCCCAATGCTTGACAAACAAACTACACGAATTGACTGAACTAACTACCACACACTCACCAGACGTGATTGCCGTAACTGAGACATGGTTTCATCCAACTTTAACAGACAATGAAGTTGCCATTGAAGGTATGTCCCTACTTCGTCACGATCGCCTGACTCGAGGAGGTGGTGTTGCGATTTACCATATTCCGAGATTGCTCTGCCAAGAGATCACTGATGATGACTTACAACTGCAAGACACATTATGGTGTTCGCTTAATGTAACAACAGGAGAAAAATGCATAGTGGGTGTGATTTACCGTTCGCCCTCAGCCGACGAAGCCTACAATTCAGCATTACTTGCAAATATACGCTTAGCGGCTAACAGATACCGCGGCAGACTTCTTCTGATCGGAGATTTCAATCTGCCGAACTTTAAGGAAAATTCATTTCATCCAGAAAACTCTTTAAATGCTTTATACCAACAGTTGCTTGAAGAAATTCCACTCTACAACCATATTTTCAACAATACCCGATTTCGGGGTACTGATACACCGTCTATCTTGGACTTGATACTGACAAATGAAGAGCACGTGATTGAAAGTCTCACTTATGAAGCTCCAATAGGACTCAGCGACCACTTTGTTATTACGTTTGATTATATCTGCCAGGCAATCAGAACAAGTGACATCAACAAGGTGATTAGAAAAATTGACTTTTCACAACTTAAATCTACTCTCAAGAACACCACAGACCCTGGTCTTAAGTCCGACAGCGTGCACGATCAGTGGCAGTGGATGATAAACAAACTTAAATCTGCCGTTGAAATGCACTCTCATCTTGTTCCAAAGGTGCAAAAAATGGATATACGTTTAAGCTGAGTAGCCGAACACGAAAATGGTTAACTTTGCGTAATGCTGCATGGCGGGCTTATCGACAAGATACCACTGTTGAGAGTTGGGAGACATTTCGGTTGCTGAGAAATAAGGTAAACAAACTTGTTGTTGAGGACAAACTGAATAATCAAAAACATTTACTCAACAAAATGGAATCAAACCCCAAAATTCTCTATCAGATCATAAATAACCGGTCTAGGGTGAAACCAGGGGTTGCTGCTTTAAAGACGCGTGATTGAACAACAACCACAGCATCGGAATCTGCCGAAGTTCTAGCCCATTTCTTCTCCACTGTCTTCAGCCCACGAAACACCGTCACCTGCCCCTTAACTCCCGTCACCTTACCTGAAAATGTTTTACAAGAACTAACTATTACCCCGGACAGTGTCCTCCGAACATTGCTAAATCTCAACACGAAAAAATCTCCCGGAGCTGATGAAATTACCCCGCTGATCCTCAAAAAATGTGCTTCTACTTTGTGTACGACCCTGACCTACTTGTTTAATCTCTCTTTAACCCAAAGTTTCGTTCCATGTGATTGGAAGAATGGCATCATTACCCCAATCTACAAAGGAGGAAACCGTTCCGACGTATCCAACTATAGACCAGTAACACTACTACCGGTGATATCTAAAGTAATGGAGCGCCTCGTTGCAAACCGCGTCACAAAACATCTGGAAGACAATTGCTTGCTCGCAGTCGAACAACACGGCTTCAGAAAAAGACACTCTTGCCTTTCAAACCTTCTGCTCTCCCTCGATGACTGGACACAAGCTGTAGACAAAGGTCTCACCATACACGCGTGTTATCTTGATATGTCCAAAGCATTCGATCGTGTCAACCACAGTCTGTTACTACAAAAAATGGAGCAATGTGCATCAAGGGTTCATTACTAGCCTGGTTTGAGGATTATCTCCGCGACCGTGTCATTCGAGTAAGGGTTGACGGTGCTTTATCACGACCCATTGCAGTAACGAGTGGGGTGCCGCAGGGGTCAGTGCTTGGACCAATTCTTTTCCTGATCTATGTAAACGACTTACCGAAACTTGTTCGCAGCAAAATCTTGTTATTTGCGGATGACATCAAGCTGTGGACACAAGTACGCACAACTGAAGATTGCAGACAGCTTCAGCTGGACCTCGATGCCTTACAGAACTGGTCAGTTAGAAATGAACTACCTTTCAATTTCAGCAAATGCAAGGTATTGACTGTTGGAAGATATTTTGAGTTCTCTTACACCCTTGGTTCCCATATTCTTGAAAGCACTGACAAGGAGAAGGACTTGGGTGTGTGGGTGAGCAGCACGTTGAAACCGTCGCATAACGCCACAGCTGTCTATGAAAAGACGTCGCGAGTACTGCTTCTTCTCAAACGCGTGTTCGGGAGTTTCACGAAGCAAACTGTTCATCGAATAATTAATACGTACTTGAGGCCAACCATGGAGTATGCGGTTCAGGCTTGGTCACCCTGGCTACAGAAGGACATCAGCCTATTGCAGAGAATATATCATCGGACCACCAAGCTCGTACGTGGCTTAAAACATAAACAATACGATGATTGGATTACAAGCCTCAATCTCTTCGACTCTCGCTACCGCCGTCTTAGAGACGACTTGATTCTTATGTTCAATATACTGCATACCCACAACCATCCCCTGAATCAACTATTCACACGACTACCACCACGAACAAGCCGGAGTCATAACTATACAGTACTTATTCCCGACTCGAGGCTGAACTGTCGAAGGTATTTTTATTCTGTACGTGTATGTTTTACTTGGAAATCCCTACCCCATAACGTTGCACATTCACCCAACTTGGATATATTCAAATCGAACTTGGACAACTTCATGTCGACCAATCCAAACATTGAAACAATATATTCTGCATCATAAAGCTTTGAACCAATGCATCCAAGTAAACTATACATATTTACCCTATCAAACCGGTTGAAAACAATTTCTGCTCTATGTATTTTTACGTGATTCCTGAACTAATCAGTAGGCAAACAAACCCCGTTTTACTACCTATGTTATTTGTAATTCGCATATTATTCTGTGGGTTTTGTAAAGCTATGTGCTTTTTAGACCCTTAATTGAATTGATGATTGATTGAATTGGAAATTTGGAATTATTTGATGTTTACGTATGTCAGAATGTGGTATTCTGAGCATTATTTCCGTATTATGATTCCAGTACTAATGATTGTTACAATTAAACGATGCAATATATAACGTGCGTATAATATAACAATTACGGTCACAAATATTGTGATAAATTGTTTCTAAAACAAGATCTAACTATTCATTAATGAGTGATACACGGTCCTACGATTCTGTATTGATAATATCACGAGTATATAATCAGGGATATGTTGGCTTTCGGGAAGGGGCAGGTAAGTGAC
>JACCGJ010005848.1:0-24625 GCA_013407085.1 Atriophallophorus winterbourni
CTGAATGTGTTCTTTACGTAAGGTCCAGGTTTCGCACCCATACAGTAACACAGCCCGAACTGTCGCTTTATAGACTTTACCCTTGAGTAGCAGAGACAGTCCTTTCTGACGCCAGAGGTGACCTAGGTTGCGGAATGCTACGGTCGCTTTAGAAATGCGTGCGAGACCTCGTTATCTAACGATGCAGAATTATTGATACAACTACCGAGATACGTAAAACGATCCACAATTTCAAGCGCCTGATTGTCAAGTAATAAAGCCTTGTTGGATAAGTCGATGTCCTGCAGAAGAACACTGCACTTAGAGGGCGCAAAACGCATTCCAAATGCGGGCACAATACTAGATAGCTTGTTCAGTATCGCATGTGCATCTGTGTATGAGTCGAAGAGCAGAACTATGTCATCAGCATAATCCAAGTCGAGAAGCTTGACGCCTGGCATTATGTGAACTCCAAAAGCTGGGGCACCTTCGTTGCATAATTCCATAATTGCATCAATTACAAAATTGAACAAAAACGGAGAAATCGGGCATCCTTGTCGGACGCCACTTGTGGTGTGGAATTTGGGTGAGAGTTCATTGTAAACCCTATCGCATCCGGATGTATGAGCATAAAGTGCGCGTAGTATGTTGACATACTTATGCGGAACGCCTTTGCACAACAAGGTCTTAAACAGGACATTTCGATCGACTGAATCAAATGCTCCTTTGAAGTCTAGAAAGATGGCTATTGTCGGCTGTCGATAGGTGTGCCGCAGTTCTAATATCCGTCGAAGAGTAAAAATGTGGTCGACACAGCCTCTGCCAGGCCGGAAGCCAGCTTGCTGCTCACGGATCTGTGATTCCATATGCGATGTTAATCTTCGAAGACATATGGACGCTAATAATCTCGTAATGATGGGAGTGAGACTTATCCCGCGGTGATTAGAGCATGAGCTTCGCACACCTTTTTTAAATATAGGTATGATAACTGATTCGCCCCAACTCGGAGGGACGGATTCTGACATCCACACTTCACGGAGGAGATCTCCTAATGTGCTGATTCGTACTTGGCCACCTTCTTTGAACAAAACAGGCGGTATGTCATCGGGGCCAGCAGCTTTGAATCGTTTCATGGATTCGATACATGCTTTAATTTCTAAATCATTGGGGGGATCTACGCTAACAGGCCAAGGATCACACTGCTTCAAGTGAGGGAATGATTCTGTTGCAGGCGACCAGCTGAATTGTTCTTCAAAATGTTCGGCCCAGCGTGACAGGCGGCGATTCTTATTAGTGATAAGAGTACCGTCTAATTCCGCTATAGTCTCACTCACTCCTCGTTTCGTAGGCCCAGTCGATCGAATAAGTTGGAAGAGTTTTCGCACGTTACCCGCATTATTTGCTATTTCCATTTCTTCGACCTTATTTAGCCACCACCTTTCTCTGTCTAGTCTTAAGCTCCGTTTAATTTCATTCCTCACGCGTCTACGCTCTGTATTGTGTCCAGGACCATGAGGTATTTCGCGTCGCTGGTGAAGAATTTCTATAGAGCGCTGTGAAATCCAGTGGGACTTTTAGGTTGGTTGTGCAGTCTCACAGGCTGTTATTGCGGCGGCTCGCATAATCCCTGCTATTTTGTTCCACCTTTCATCGGTAGTTGCATACTGGGAAACTGGGAGTGAGTTACTCAAGGTGGTCCTATAAATGTCTTGAACTGCAGGCTGAAAGAATTTTTCGACAGCAATGCGTTTCCCATTCGAGGGCTTCGTACCGGAGAACTTTAACGAGAACCTACATCGCACAAGAGCATGATCTGAATCTACACAGGTATTCCAAAAAGAGCGGCAGTCCTCAATGCAACCTCTCCAGCGAGCACTTATGGCGATATGGTCGATTTGGGCCGAAGGTTGGCTTCCATCCGGCGAGCGCCATGTGGCACATTGACATCTTTTATGGCGAATGCCACATTCACCCGACAAACGAGCTCCACCGAAAGGTTGCTGCCCGACTACCGAGCCCGTGGATTGAACGTTCACGTAAAAGTTCCCGGTCGTGTCGATCAGACGACGTGTCGCTCTTGGTCTTGAGAAAATATCGAACCTGTAACAACAAGTAAGAAAATGACCGTTGTTAGTAAGAAAAAGGATGGTTTGGACGAACGAGGAATTGTTCGCTTTGAATACTATTCCGGACATACTAACTTACTTACTTACTTTTGTGCGGCTGGCTCCACGGGTGGATTAGCCGGCTTCATTGATGTCTCGGATCGCACCAGCCCACGCACGTCGATCGGAGGCGAGATCGTTGCAGATCGTGATCCAGTCTCGTTCCCACCTGCGAACTCCGTAGACGGTACGCAGACCCATTGAGACATCATCATGAAGTTTCTTGGGGGTAGTTTACAAGTGATGTCCCCAGCACCACTCGGTGTTTGTTCGAGTACACCTCTCTAGCCTTTGCACAGCCAAGTGCAACCTACAAGGCAGCAGGGAGTTGGCAGATAAACGCGCTGTGCGCCAGTTATCTACCTACGGGTCTTCTCTGGATTTTTCCTCGGGGTTTTCTCCCGAAGCCTTTCCCGCAATCGGGTGACCCACAAGGCAGTGGGGGTTTGGGGTCAGGGTTTTCCTTCCCCTAGATGGATTGCCAGTAGCTGACGAGCTCCATCTGCCCGAAGCAAACTGGTTTTAAGGCGCCAGTCACCCGCCTTCGCCCCTTCTCCTGTCAGTAAGAGCAGTTCCGCCGGGCTTGTGAAAGCCACTCGTGCAGGCCAGGAGTTGGACTTGGTTGTCAGAGGCTATTTGAGACTCACGCAACGTGTGCAGATGTGCTAACTTCAAGTGATGACCACGATTTGCTGAGTATGGGGCCATTTTAAGCATACCCCTACATGGATGAGTTTCTTCCGTCAATATCCGATACGCAAGGATCAGATCGCCTCGGATACGACGATAGTGTGTAGAGAATAATTGTAGAATTGTAAGACGTTCCTCGTAGCTGACGGAGCTCAGCCCCTTGACAAGCTTCGTAGAACGTCTCTGCGGCTGTTCTAGGGCGTGCTGGTCACGTTTCAACCATGAGTTCCAGACAGAGACAGCATACTCCAAGTGTGGCCTGATGTACGCCTGAAGAAGAAACGGGAAGAGACGTGAATCGATTGTTCCAAACGCTCGGTAGCCACTTACAGTCCTGCGCAAACTAAACTCAACTGAAAAACCTATAGGATCTGGTTCGTCAATGCTCAATCGTACCAAGGATAGATTGCTCCCGTTTCGATAATGGATAGCATACCGATGCACCGTATCCCAAAAGAGATCTGCGTGTGTGAAATCACAAATTGCGCACATTCATAGACTGCACGTGGGCTAAAAGATATCATATGTTACCCGAACCTCGGCTAAATATATGGTATTTTTTATCAATTTTATACCAAACCAATTCCGTAAGATCAATCAGCATATTTCAGAATTCTATTGAAACTGATTGCAGGATTGCATTTCCCAGAAAATATAAACCTGGCGGGTTGACCTTGATTCAAGTTCAAGTTCAAGTTGCACAGGGCTGAAGGTGGCTAAGATCCAATCACGCGCCCAGATTTCCTTCGACGGTATGCGGTTGAGCACCCGGCACTTTAATATCGAGTAAAAAGTTCGTACTTTCCACACGTTCTTGTTTCCGAATATCTGGAAACTAAGGTAGGGTTTCTCTTCACCAGCACGTTGAGAGGTCAGCTATTCAGGAAACAATGCAATAATATGCGTGAACAATGTGTGGTGTATGAAATCACTGGCCTAGTTGAGGTAAAGTGAAACACAGTCATAGACTGCATGTGGGCTAATTTACTGTCAGGTTGTCCAGGCCTAGACAGATATGATAAAAATGTAAAAATACGTTTTTTGTTTTTTTTATAAAGTTTTTTTTTATTAGAAAATATGCGGAAATATGATAGACCATTTAACGTCTAATTCCCTTTTAAAGCTCAACACATTTGGGAGGCTTACTATACAATCTGGGAGCTTGTTCCAGAAGTTGACCACACGGTTGCTGAAAAAGTGCTCACGTGCCAGCAACCTGGGCCTACTCTTAAGTAGGTTTCATGGAATTACCCCTTGTAGCTGCTTTAGGTGCAAGTTTAAGGATTTCAGTAATATTATCACCCGTAAGACCCTTTAGAATCTTGAAGGCTTCTATTAGGTCACCTCGCAGCCGCCGTCTCTTTAGTGAGAACAAACCGAGGTCCTTGAGTCTAGCCTCATAAGTTTTACCTGCCTGACCCTCAACCATCCTAGTCGCAAGGCGCTGGACCCTTTCGAGACATGCTATATCCTTTTTTAAGTACGGTGCCCAGGATTGAACGCAGTACTCCAAGTGAGGCCGCACGACTACTTTGTATAAGGGAATAAAGATTGAAGGTTTTCGGCAAGATAACGCTGAGCGAAGTCTGAACAATTCTCTGCGAGCCTTGTTTGCAGCTTCGGCACATTGAGTAGCCCATTTAAAATCGCCTGTTATAGTGATGCCAAGATCCTTCACTTTCTGAGCAGCCGCTATTCTGATAGTTCCTTCACCAACTTCTAGTTGGGTTGTCGCTAAATCAGTCGTCAGAAGACAGCTCTTCCCCAGGTTTAGTGGCAAGTCCCAGGTCTTTGTCCACTCGATTACTTTTTCTAAATCAGAGATAAGCGTATCTCTACTGTCGGTTCCTAGGATCTTAACATCATCAGCAAACAGGAAGCAGCGTGAACTCAAGCACGCTGCCAGGTCGTTTACAAAAATAAGAAAAAGTAATGGACCAAGCACCGAGCCTTGAGGCACTCCACTGAGAATCAGTGATTCCTGCGAGCACTCCCCTGCAATTCTAACATAGTTAGTGCGATTAGTTAAGAAGCTGTCTAACCATCGATGTAGGTCACCTGTGACGCCACACATACTTAGTTTGTGCAGAAGGTACCTATGGTTCACCGAGTCAAATGCCTTTTGAAAATCAAGATAGCAGACTTCGACTACTCTCCCTTCATCGAGGCGTAATGTCACTTCGTCCAGAAAGCTTAGAAGATTGGTTAGGCAGGACCTTCCTTTCCAGAATCCGTGCTGGGCATCGGATAGTAAGGAATTGGCTACCAAATGTTTACATACCTGGTGCCGAATGATTTTTTCCAAGCACTTGCAAAGAATGCTTGTCAGGCTTACTGGCCTGTAGTTGCGTACATCCGAAATGGGACCCTTTTTGTATATGGCTATTACCGCCGCTCGTTTCCAATCATCCGGTAGTATACCCTGGAGTAAGGTAGCTTCGAAAAGATTTCTGATTGCAAGGCTAACTATATTCGCGAGCGGTTGAAGAATAGCCGGATGTATACCGTCGGGGCCAGCTGACTTAGTTTTGTCCAGCTGCGACAGAACTGTGGTGACCATTTCCTGATTAACCTCCACCGAGCTAAAGGGAGGTGCTCTGCACTCGTGAGTTTCTAAACAGTTACCTGAATCGCGCCGATAAACACTGCAGAAGAATGAATGCAACGCATCGGCTTTTTCCGGTGCAGTCAAAGCCGTATTGCCATCGTCCAGCACTAACGTACCTATTTCTTCTCTTAATGATCGCTTGGACTGAACATAGCCATAAAAAGCTTTCAAGTTAATCTTTGCTTTTTTGGCAAGTCGGGATTCGAAGTCCCTTTTAGCTTTCCTTTGCAGCGCAACAGCTGAATTTCTGGTCTGTATGTACTGCAGTCTAGATCTGTGAGTTCCACAGAATTTGTAAGCCCTCCAGCTACGGTCACGACATCTAATAGCCTTGCGAATAGACGCGCTCCACCAGGGTGGTTTTCCTCGCGTTCTCACTGGTTGTAGAGGAGCAAAATTATCCTGTAGTTGTAAAAGGTGCCCTTTTATAATATTCCACCTGATTTCTACACTAGGTTCTAATTCGTCTGGTTCCCAACTTAGATTCATTGCTTTAGTTTGTAGTTGGACGATGTCCATTCGACCAAAGTTGCGGGACATCTTTACTTGGGGACTAGGATGCACTAAAGTCCAGTCAAGAAGAATTACAGCGTGGTCGCTCTTGCCTAGTGGCGAAAGGTATTTGATTCCATAAATATCTCTTTCATGAGACGATAGAACCAAATCTAAAGTTGACGGAGTATGTCCTGTCCTAAACCTTGTATGTTCCCTGACATGTTGATAAAAGGCCCCGACATGAAACCAGTCTAGATATTGCGACTCAACTGACCCTGGTGAAGAAATTTCAGTACGCCAATCAATGCCCGGGAGATTGAAGTCTCCGACAATTAGTAATGCGTTGCATTGCCCTTTTAGTACTTCCAATGTGTCCATCAGTAATTGGTCGTCTAATGATGAAGCAGTCGGGCTTCTATAAGCACATGCAAGTGCCAGTCTTCTTCTAGCGACAGTAAGAAATACCGATGTTAGTTGGATTGAGTGAGAAGCGATCTTTATCGATGTCTCACTGTGGGGGAGATCTTCGTTTATCATAATTGCCACTCCCCCTCCCGTAGCACCAGTATCCCTATCCTGACGATAGATGGAATACTTAGTTGATACAAATGACGGAACATGATCATCTGGTTTCAACCATGATTCGGAGATAGCAATTATGTCGACCTGGTTTTCCAGTGCAGCAAGCTGCAGCTCACCCCATTTATTACGTATAATGCAAGCATTTGTGTACAGTACACGGGTATTTCTATTCTGCGCACATTTTAAACTAACTTTACTCGGGGTGGGAGCACCGTCGCTAATACCCCGTTTTTTGAAACCGGAGAAGTTGATAAGTGGCTAGACTGTCCTTGCGAATCAGTATCAGTATCACAGGGCGATAGTCGACCAAGTCGAAACGAGTGCCCAGATTCTTTAGGAGGTGTGCTTGAAAACAGCCACCACTACCAGGATTGATTCGTAAGTAACACAGGCGTGTTTAACTGTGAATGGAAGATGGGAGATGTCTCATCACAGCACAGGACAGTAATTGGCTAACGAGCCAATCGAGCGTCCAGAATTTCCTTCGGTGGAAAGCTGCAAGCAACCACCACTGCCAAAGCGTTTTTTTCTTACTGTGATTTGCATATCCTCGACGATCGCGACGCCAAGGGATTAGTTCAGTTCAGTTGGCACATGTTTCCAAAGTTTGTTCATTTTTCTCTGGTATCCTCGTCGTATGCGATGGTACGTCCGGTGTTTTTCGAGCCGTCCTTCGGTTTTAGAATTTTTAGTTGCGACTGAGAGAAGCGGAAAGGGTTTCTCTTCACCAAGCCAGTGAGAGGTTAGCTATCGAAATTTGGTGCGTACATTTAAAACATGACATTTAAAACGAGGCATTATATAACAGGATTTTTTTAAATCGTGGTCAAGACCATAAACATTCAAAATGAACAAAAAAAAATTTACTATTCTGTCGACAGACAACCTGCATATTCACGTGAAAAAGTCTGGGAAAAGCCCATGCTACAATGCATTTAAACCCCTTTTGAATGCACCTATTGATGTGCAAGCTATTAGTTCCTCAAGCAGCTTATTCCAGAAGCTTACCACTCTTTCACTGAAAAGTGTTGCCTAAGATTCAAACGGCTGTGGTTTTTTGCGAGCTTTAATGTATGTCCTCTATTTGAGGGTTTCATTGCTCGAGAGAACAGGATTTGACAACCCTCGTCGCCTAAGCCTTTTGAAAGTTTCTATGAGGTCACCCCGTAGACGCCGACGTCGAAAGGGAGAAGAGACCTAAAGAAATTAGACGTTCTTCGTAGGGTTCCCGAAACATACCTTTAACCATTTTGGTAGCCAGTCGTTGGATTCTTTCTAATAGTAGTTCACTTCGTTCGCACAGTACAGTAAGTGGCTAACCAGCCAATAGAACGTCCAGATTTATTTCAGCCTTATGCCACTGAAAAGCGTCTACCACTTAAAACAATATCTTCAAAAGTTTTTTTATGAGAGAAATTTTGAATGTAACCGAAAAACGTTCTTCACCAAACAGTGAGGAGAGACATTCTTGCGTTCTAAAAACAACATGAAGGTCATACCAACTATTCAATTACGGATAAGAATCAGTTCAGTTATGTTTGCACAGAAGAGTAAATGGCTAGCGAGCCAATCGAGCGTCCAGAATTAATGTCGTTAGAAAGCGGCAGAGAACCAACCAGTTCAGTTCAGTTCAGATCAGTTGATCGAGGATTGTAAATGGCTGATAATCCAATGGAGCGTCCAGAATTTCTGTCGGTGGAATACTTCAAAGGTAATAGCCATATACAAAAAGGGTCCCATTTCGGATGTACGCAACTACATGCCAGTAAGACTGACAAGCATTCTTTACAAGTGCTTGGAAAAAATCATTGGGCACCAGGTATGTAAACATTTGGTAGCCAATTCTTTACTATTCGATGCCCAGCACGGATTCTGGAAAGGAAGATCCTGCATAACCATTCTTCTAAGCTTTCTTGACGAAGTGACATTACGCATCGATGAGAGGAGAGTAGTCAAAGTCTGCTATCTTGATTTTCAAAAGGCATTTGACTCAGTGAACCATAGGTACCTTCTGCACAAACTATGTATGTGTGGGGTCACAGGTGACCTACATCGATGTTTAGACAGCTTCCTAACTAATAGCACTAATTGCAGGGGTGTGCTCGGAGGAATCACTGATTCTCAGTGGAGTGCCTCGAGGCCTGGTACTTGTTCCATTAATTTTACTTATTTTTGTAAACTACCTGGCAGCGTGCTTGAGTTCACGCTACTTACTGTTTGCCGATGATGTTAAGATCCTAGGAACCGACAGTAGAGATACGCTTATCTCTGATTTAGAAAAGTAATCGAGTAAACAAAGACCTGGGACTTGCCACTAAACTTGGGGAGGAGCGCTCTTTTGACGACTGATGTAGCGACAACTCAACTAGAAGTTGGCGAAGGAACTATCAGAATAGCTGCTGCACAGAAAGTAAAGGATCTCGGCATTACTATAACAGACGATTTCAAATGGGCTACTCAATGTGCCGAAGCTGCAAACAAGTCTTGCAGAGAATTGTTCAGACTTCACTCAGCGTTACCTTGCCGAAAACCTTCAATCTTCATTCTCTTATACAGAGTAGTCGTGCGGCTTCACTTGGAATACTGCGTTAAATCATGGACACCGTACTTAAAAAAGATATAGCATGCTTCGAAAAGGTTCAGCGCTTTGCGACTAGGATGGTTCAGGGTCAGACAGGTAAAACCTATGAAACTAGACTCAAGGACCTCGGTTTGACCTCACTAAAGACACGGCGGCTGCGAGGTGATCTAATAGAAGCCTTTAAGATTCTGAAGGGTCCTACGGATGATAATATTACTGAAATCCTTAAACTTGCCACTAAAGCAGCTTCGAGGGTTAATTCTATGAAACTTCTTACGAGTAGGCCCAGGTTGCTGGCACGTGAGCACTTTTACTGCAACCGTGTGGTCAACTTCTGGAACAAGCTCCCAGATTGCATAGTAAGCCTCCCAAATGTGTTGAGCTTTAAAAGGGAATTAGACGTTGAATGGTCTATCATATTTCCGCACATTGTCTAACAAAAAACTTTGAAAAACAAAAAAAGTATTTTTACTTTTTATCATATCTTTGTCTATACCTGGGCAACCTGACAGCAAATTAGCCCACATGCGGTCTATGACTGTTTTTCACTTTGCCTTGACTAAGATGGTGATTTCATACACCATGCATTGTTCACGCATATTTTTTCATTGTTTCCTGAATAGCTGACCTCTCATCGTGCTGGTGAAAATAAACCCTACCTTACTTTCCAGATAATCGGAAACAAGAACGTGTGAAAAGTACGAACTGTATACTCGATATCGAAGTGACGAGTGCTCAACCGCATACCGTCGAAGGAAATCTGGGCGCGTGATTGGCTTTTAGCCACCTTTAGCCATGTGAAACTTGAACTTGAAGTTGAAAGTAGTGCCCACCACTGCCAAAGTTAGTATCAGTATCAGTATCAGTATCACAGGGTGAGAGTCGACCAAGTCGAAACTAGTGCTCAGATTCTTTCGGAGGTGTGCTTGAAAACACCCGCCACTACCAGGATTGCTTCGTAAGTAACACAATACTGGTACTTCGTTCTTTGGTATTCTCGTTGTATGCGATTATACGTCATGTATTTTCCAGGTCGTCCTTCGGTCGCAGTATTTGTAACTGCGACTGAGACAAACAGAAAGGGTTTCTCTTCACCAAACCAGTGATATGGTAGTAATGCGAAAACGTGCGTACAATTAAAACTTTATATTTAAAACGAGCCGTTAGATAACAGAATTTTTGTGTTGTTATTTGGTTTTTTAATCGTGGTAAATGCCGTATAAATTTGAAATGAAAAACATTCTCATGCCAATTCTGACGACAGGTGACCATTACTGCCAAATGGTTTCATTTTTCACCGTTGGAAATCATTGACAATCATGACGCCGAGAGATTGAGGATTTTATTTGGGGAGCAACGCGCTACAACCGATGCTGGAAAAATAAAATGCAGTTTATCTTCACCGGCAAGATGAGAGGTCAGCTGAAATAGAATCGTGTATAATGAAAAGAAAACTCTAGCAATATATTTGGTGTTCACACCAATAAGGGTTTCTGACTGTTTGCCGTATTCAGGTGGAGAGAGTAAGATCAGATTCAGCGAGCCCGTAAATAGTTGTATAGTAGTGAACAAAATGTATACTTATATACATTTCTTAAGTAATTTATTGAGACGGTACCTGAACCTTTCCAGATATTAAAGGTTTCGAATAATTCCCGTCTTAAACGACGGCGCCTAATTTAGAAAAGATCTAAAGACTTCAGACATGCAGTGCAGGTTCTCCCGCTAATTCCCTATCATGCGAATTGCGAGACACTGTACGCTTTTAAGTCAGTGCAGTTCAGAAAACACCATAACCGGTTTCTCGCTTATGGGCGTCATCCGGTATTAGACAGTAAGATCAGGTTTACTGGACCTTGTAGAACCAGAAGAGAAAGTTCTGCACCCCAAACTTATTTCCTTCAGTAATCGGCGTGTGCGCCAACAATTTCCGCTAACTTATTGCATATTACCTGAAGCGTATGACGACGAACTGCGCGAGTAATTTCCCTCCGATTCCGGCTCCAAAACACGTGGACATAATTCAAATCTCCAAGAGCGAATGATACGACGCCTAAAACAATTATTCACGCTCTCAAAAATAGTTGTTAACCTGTTGATTGCGCTTCCGGAAGAGGTTATTGCAGCAAGATCTGAAAACCAGTTCAAACAATTTGTGAATAATGTTCTGCCTGAAATCACAGGGACGTTGTTCAACATTGGACAGAATTTCATCACCTGAGGTTATTTCGGACATGCTTTAGATAAAAAGAGAATCTGCTCACAATTGCTTGACAATCTGTCGTCTATCATGACAAGGAAGAACTTCATTTTACTGCTGTTTTCTTACGCTTTCATTTTTGTTATATTTCATCAGTTCATAGTTTTTGAGGCAAGAGTTTGCGACATATATAGGCTTATGAAGGAAACAGTTATGCATATGAGTATGTATACTTATGTGATTAAACGCATAGTTAAGCTTAAATGGAAAAACCTATGAGATCTAGCAACGTTAACAAAATTTTGTAGCCGCAGTAAAACATGGATTATCAGATCTCTCGATTTACAAATATGTAGAAATGTTTAATTTGCACTCATAAAGTCGGAATACTATGACAGTGAACATTATTTATCCAACAATTTATGTAGAGAGTTTCACACAGTAAATGGACAGTAAAAATTTCTTCAAATGCATTAAATTTTTCTCCATATGTACATATTCGAAATTGAGATGGTAGCAAATTTCAAAGCTGTGCGTTCTTAATTATACAGAAGTTGCGTCGAACATCAATTCCAGACGTAGAAATATACAAGAGCCTCATTTGCTTGTGCATCTGATATCGATTGTAAACCTGCAAGCGCAGTTCAGATCTAGGATAATCTAAGTACTCTGTAATGATTATGATCATCAAAAACCCTTATTGTTTTACCAAACCAATGCAAAACTGAGACAAACGCGCGATTTTATTGGCGACCTTCAGCTGGAAAACGGACCACAAATAGTCTCAGATTCAGAAAAGGCTTCGGTCCTTCTCAAACATTTCCAGTCTGTTCAGAGGCTTGCTCGCCAAATAGATCCGCTTAACATTCATTTTAATTCAAATTAATGGTCTAAAATGCTTATAGCTTTACAAAATCCACAGAATAATAAGGTAAGTACGAATAATATAACAAACAAAATTGGATTCTTTTGCTTACTGAACAGTTTAAGTATCAGGTACAAATCCAATCATCACAAGGCCGGATATCGTTAGTCGACTCGAGGAATTACCCTTTACTGATGATGAGGCTAAACTTGATCTTGCAGTAACTTACCCCAATAAATCTGCTGGCCCAGCCGACATTCACCCTCAAAAGAACCTGGCGCCCATACTATGAAAACCTGTCTGTCGTCTTTTTAACGCTTCTTTGCAACATGGATATATTCCGGGTATTTGGAAGCTAGCTTATATGATTACAATACATAAACGTGGCAGTCGATCCTCAGTTTGTAAGTACCGACCTGTAAGTCTTACTAGCATCCTATTTAAATCCTGTAGAAACTTATTATGGATAGGATCTGTCGCCATCTAGTTGATTGCTTGTTGCTGAACTCTGCTCAGCACGGCTTCTTTAAAGGGAAGTCGTACCTATAAAACCTCTTTTGTTTTCTTAATGAGGTCACCATGAGGCTAGATAAAGTCCAAGAAGTTGAAGTTTTTTACTTGGACTTTTGCAAGTCCTTTGATTCGGTAAACCACAGATTGCTTGCAACCAAACTTGGTTATATGGTTATCGATGGTCTTACGAAAAAAATGGATAATAGGCTCCTAAAGCAATAGGTTCTTTCGCGTCAGGATAGACAGTAAGTATTCCTCGCATGTAAAAATTGTTATTGTAGTCCCACAGGGTTCCGTACTCGAACCGATATTTTTCCTCATTTTTATAGATGATTTAGCAGCGTCGCTTGAGAGTCCCTGCTATATTTTTGCGGATGATGTCAAGTTTATCGGATCACTGGATGGTGGGGCGAGTTTTTCTATTGCATTCCGGATTACTCTCATGCCAGAAGATATTTGTTAGGTCATTGTTTGAAGTGGTGGACGCTCTTTTGTGGCATACCACCAAAAGAAATCTGGACACTCGATTGGCTCGTTAGCTACATACTGTCATGTGCAAACTGAACAGAACAGAACTGATAGCGAACAGCTAGAAACCGGTAGTGATGTGTAATGCATGGGGATGTGAGCAACACATTACTTTGGTCATTCATAAGCGGCTTGAGTGCTTGACCAAGAATCACTTTGTGATTCTGTGATACGAAAATTTACCTAACCAGATTCTCAACGTGCTCTCAATGTTTGTGTAGCTGTTTTCATTTCACTTCTAACCTTAGGAGATAGGTCACATAGTATCTTGAACGGCTTTCACCTAAGTCGATGAACGCGTCGTAGTAGCATCTCGACTTGCATACCCGAAGCTAAAACAATTTTCAGAGTCCGCGGTTTATCTTCCTCATTCTTCCTGCCAAGCCAAAAGGCAGAAATAATGGTAACTCTTTTATCCACTTGATTGAATAGCTTTAAAAAAAGGGATTAAGGGAAAGTACGCTCTTGTTGTAAACGTATCTCAGCCGCGTCTCAAGTTTCCTAGCGAGCATTCAACATAATCAGGCATCGCTATGCAGAATCAAAATGTGGCTCCATTGAGACTGGATATCTAACAGCATTTTTAGTAGTATGCACTTGTTCCACTACACTAAGCTGAGCTGCTATTTTACGCAATCGTTTTGCGAAGATTGCATAGACCGGATCACTAGGTAGATCCTTCGACGTCCCGTCTGCATAAGTTTCAATCACGCCTGACTGTTGAGTAATCTGTGTAAGAGGCTAGCAAACGGCGAGTTCATGCACGTTCGGTGTATCATTGATACTAATACAATTGTGTAAACGGTTTGTAGTCGATGAATCGAATGGCACGCAAGCTGGCTCCACAGATAGGTGATGTCTGTCTTCAGCTAACGTTCAGTCAATTTCTGTCTCCAAAGTCGTGCCATTTAGCGGTTTTCGTAGATGCATCCGCGACTTTATTCTGACTACCTCCGTGCGTAAAATTTGATGGTGGAAGGCATATCTAACATAACGTGTGAATAATGTCGCACGCTGTCTTCTGAAGATATCGATATATTGCGTTATCCTCAAACTTTTTATAGCATGCAAGACAAGAGTCTCCAGAGCGAGCAACGGAACACCGAATTCCTCGACTCTTTAGTGCAGTGGGTGTTGTATTATCTACCTTAGCAGATTTTCTAGTCATATTTGTGTTAAAATCCGTTGATAATCAAATAAATACAAAATAAAATGATTCGTAAGTAGAAAATTTCACGTTGACCTTCAAGTATCACCCATTCTGCCTTCTTTCCGAAAGATCAATAAATCTACTAAAGAAGAAACTACGTTTGGGAGATTTAATCAAACGTTTCGGATTGGTCGACAATCTCCCTGTAATACTGAAGCTGATATTATTTTGTCAGCCACTTACTGTCCTGTGCAAAGTGAACTGAACTGAACTGAAATCATGACAAGTTTCAGAACTATTCGTGCAAGTGAAATACACGCTCTGGAACCAAGTGTGGGTACTGGAGACCACCCACTAAAACTGGCTAAGCGACATGTCAGGTCAAATGTTCGTAAGTACTTGTTTAGCGAAAGGGTAGTAAATTACTGGAATCGTCTTGATAAAAAGTTGTTTGTTTTACTTCGGTAGGGCGTTTCAAAAACGGAGTCGACTCTGCGTGGCCTTCTTCATTTACTGAATTTAAACCGTAATTAAATAGTCGGTATTATCCTCATGTTGTCTTTGTAACTCACTAATGTCTCTCCTCACTCATTAGTGAGGGGAGTTTTTCTATTGCATTACAGATTACACTCATGCCTGAAGATATTTGTGAAGATATTGTTTAAGGTGGTGGACGCGCTTCTGTGGCATATTACCGGAAGAAATCTGCACGCCTAATTGACTCGTTTGCCACTTACTGACCTGTGGAAACTAAACTGAATTGAAATGAAAAGTGCGTGTTTGCAAAATATCACAAGGTTGTAGCAACCTGCAATTTCACTTTCTTTCCAATTGTATTTTCGTTTCCCTCGATGCTAGCTTTAATCAATAATTTGTACATACTTATCTTTGCATCATTTTCACTCATCAACTTAGAAGTTATCGTCTTGTTCCGATAATCGATATTGCCATATACATCTATCGATTTCTTCTTGTCCTATTCACTCATAGACTATTGATCTTCTGTTTCGTTAAATGAGTTGTCGTTACTCATCCTTTGTATCGCATTCTGTAAATAATCATTAATTAACAATATACTTTCGTCCGTGTGCGTTCGTCTTCTGCTTTGTTCGCTGTTGCTGTATTGCTTCGTGTTTGTGAATCACGACGGTTAACGGCAAAATTGACATGTTGCCACATTTTTCAGCTTCGCGAATCACTATTGCCGATCAACGCGACACACCGGAGTTCTGAACTGGAATATTTTTGTGTGTGGATATTCGCATTGGACATTGAATTTTCACTCTCCGTGAGTTCGTTCCTTTGTCCATTTTTACTATAACATTTTTCTGTTATATTTTTGCACTTATCCAATACATAATTGGTGAGCCCGCATTCCATTTTTCGTTCAGAACTCCCGTTATTTTCTCAATTTTGCTATAATGTCGTCTGAACTTAACGAATCGCAAATGAACGTTATCAGCTGTAACACGCCAGCATTTGACCCTGCAAATCCGCATGTCTGGTTCATCCAAATAGAGGATATGTTCCGTTTCAGATGGATCACGAAACGAGAGGTCATGTTTTCTCTCGTACAATCACAATTACCGTCCTACATTGCTAAAGAAGTATTAGACGTTCTTGAACCATGCCCTCCATTTCGCCTTACGACACACTGAAGCCTGCTATGCTCAAGCGTACTATGGACTCTGACGAAGCCAGGCTAAAACAACTGTTGGCTGGTGTAGAACTAGGCGACAGAACCCCTTCACAGCTGTCTCGTCACATGCGTTCCCTGGTGGGCAACACAAAGTTAGACGGTTCCGTCCTACAGCAACTTTGGCTGAACTGCCTGCCACACAGCACCACCGCCATATTTGCCGTGTCGGTCGACAAAGTCTGCCTCGACACATTGGCCGAACTAGCAGACAAAATTCAGGAAAATTTAGGGGGAACCAACGTTAATCAGGCAACCAAAGCGAGTTACGTATCAGAGCTAGAAACCTCTTTAGCAACGTCGACCAGAGAGCTCTCATCATTACAGCTCACAATCTCTAGCATGGAACCTTCTAAAAACTCCCGATCCTTACCTCGCCAGCGTTCCAGAAGTAGAAGCCGCTCTCGCCCTCGTGATAACAACTGGTTTTACTATTACTATTGCCGTTTCAGAGACGCCGCGCGTAACTGCCGTCCAGGCTGTGAACACCCTAACGCACACAAAGTCGGGAAACCGGGTTGCCAGTCAGTAATGGCGACGGCTGCTCCTGGCAAACCCACCAGTCGCCTCCTGTATGTATATGATGCGTCGAATAAACTTAACTTTCTCATGGACACTGGTGCCGAAGTTAGCGATATAACGCGTAGCTGCGAAAAACGTGACTTACGTCCATCAGGCATCACACTGCAGGCGGCTGACGAATCGAAAATTTTGACTTACGGTGAGAAACTTTTGAAACTCGAGCTCGGACTTAGACGTGAATTCCCTTTCGTCTTCTTGATAGCCGATGTTCAGAAACCAATCATCGATATCGATTTTTTGACGAAATACGGTCTCTTAGTCGATCTCCGACACCGACGGCTACATGACAATACTACGTCATTGGATGTATCCGGTAAACTATGTTCCATCATCTCACTCAGTCCTCGCATATTCGTGCTGAACAGTGCCACATACAGTGACATCCTGCGTGAATTACCGAACTTTACACGCGTATCGCCATACTCGGAGACTCCCACCCACGATGTTCAACATCACATCGTTACTGAAGGGCCTCCGATTTTTGCCAAAGCTCGAAGGCTACCACCAGAGAAACTTAAAGCAGCAAAATGCAAGTTCGAACACATGGCTGCATTGGGCATAATTAGACCGTCAACTAGCCCGTGGACATCGCGGTTACATATGATCGCCAAGAAGAACGGCGATTGGAGACCTTGTGGAGATTATCGTGCGTTGAATAGCGTTACCCAACCCGACCGCTACCCTATTCCGCACATACATGATTTCTCACTAAGCCTTCACGGAAAATCAGTTTTCTGTATACTGGATCTCGTACGTGCATACCATCAGATCCCCATGGCCCTCGACGATATTGCTAAGACTGCTGTAATCACACCATTTGGTCTTTTCGAATTCCTTCGCATGCCCTTCGGTTTGCGCAACGCAGCACAGTCTTTTCAATGGTTCATTGATCAGATTCTTCGTGGTCTTGATTTCGTCTTCGTGTATATCGATGGCGTATTAGTAGCTAGCTCATCACACAAGGAGCATGTACGACACCTCCGTGAAGTCTTCCAACGCTTCGCCCAATACGGCGTTACTATCAATCCCGACAAATGCGTTCTTGTCCAGTCGACCATTGATTTTCTCGGCCATAGGATTGACAGTAATGGAATGAGCCCATTGCCCGAAAAGACACGATCCATACTCGAATACCCAATGCCACAATTATTCAAAAGGCTACGCCGTTTCCTAGGCGTCGTTAAATACTATGGACGATTTATCCCCAACGCCGCTAAAATACTTCAACCGCTAACTGACATGCTTAAAGGAAATCCCAAAAAGTTGACGATTACATTGCTGCAGAATCCGCATTCGTCGAGGTTAAAGAACTTTTGAGCAACGCTTCTGCTCTGGGTCACTTAAAAACCGACGATAACGCACATTCGGTCCTGAAAACCGACGCATCACAAGTCGCAGTCGGAGCCGTACTGCAGCAAGAAGTAAGCGGAGAGATACAACCACTGTCCTTTTTCTCACGGAAGTTACAATCAGCCCAGACTAGGCATAGCACTTTTGGACGCGAACTTCTCGCCATTTACCTAGCTATTGAACACTTCCGTCACCTACTCGAGGGACGCACCTTTACTGTGTTCACTGATCACAAGCCAATTGTTTATGCGTTCCGTTCTCCGACAGACCGAAACTCTCCAAGAGAAATTCGTCAACTTGACTTCATCGCGCAGTTCACTACAGATATTAGACATATCGATGGTGACCGCAACATAGTCGCTGATGCCTTATAGCGTTGCACGATCCAACAGATAAGCAACTCAGTACTCGATCTCAGAGAACTGGCCAGTCATCAGGTAAACGACTCTGAATTTTCCGAAATTGTCGCAAATAAGTCACTCAAATTTGCCCTTTTGCCGCTGCTTGATTGCGACGCCAAGATCCACTGTGACATATCGACCGGCAATCCGAGACCTTTCGTCCCGCAAACATATCGCTGGAAGATCTTCGATCACTTTCACGGATTGTCAAATCCGAGTATTCGTTCAACTGTGAAAATCATAACAGAACGATTCATTTGGCAAAACATGCAACGTGAAATCCGTCATTGGGCCAAACACTGTGTAGCTTGCCAACGAAGCCAACATATCCGTGCCCCTTTCAGCACATTCCCTGTACCCGACGGTCGATTCAAGCATATCCACCTGGATATTATTGGTCCTTTACCCGTTTCCCGAACTTATAGCTATATCTTGACATGCGTTGATAGATACACTCGCTGGCCTATAGCTGTCTCAGTTCGTGACACCTCCACAGATACCATCGCACGAACATTCGTCGATTCATGGATATCCATTTTTGGTGTACCCGCTACTATTACCACCGACAGAGGATCGCAATTCACAAGCGCTTTGTTCCGTGAACTAAACCGTTCACTAGGATGTGACCATGTGCGTACTACTGCATATCATCCTACAGCCAACGGTCTAGTCGAACGTTTTCATCGTCAATTGAAAGCTGCTATTACCGCTTGTTCTGGAACAGAGTGGTCTGAATGTCTTTCTATCATAATTCTCGGCATTAGAAACACCGTTAAAGAAGACATCGGTTGTTGCCCCTCAGAATTGGTATTTGGTACAACACGGAGACTGCCTGGCGAGATGATACTGGATACCCGCACTACTGGTGAAATCGACCCAGGATCTTACTGCTCGAGACTCAGGAAACACTTCCAAGCCATCAAACCAGTACCGACCCGCGTCGCTGACGGCCCTTCATTCATCCACAATGACCTCAGAAATTGCCCCTATGTCTTCGTTCGAGTTGATGCTGTTAGAAAGCCATTACAAACCCCGTACGAAGGACCTTTTAAAGTAATCGACCGCAAACCCAAATATTTCGTTTTGTTACGCAACGGCGTTGGAGACACAGTCAGCATAGATCGCTTAAAACCTGCATAGATCGAGGAAAAACCGTCACAAGAAGCTACCCCTGCGACCCCACCTACACAACTTATGAATAACAATGATGTCACATCCAAGCGACCCTCACCCATTCTGTCTGCCCCTTCATCTCGTCAAACACGTGCCGGCCGTAGAGTGAGGTTCCCCGCAAGACTGGTTGAATACATACCATGGACGGTGTATCGAGCGTTCATCCGTTGACTCACGCTCTAGGGGGGAGTTCTGTAGCAACCTGTAATTTCACTTTCTTTCCAATTGTATTTTCGTTTCCCTCGATGCTTGCTTTAATCAATAATTTGTACATACTTATCTTTGCATCATTTTCACTCATTAACTTAGAAGTTATCGTTTTGTTCCGATAATCGATATTGCCATATCCATCTATCGATTTCTTCTTGTCCTATTCACTCATAGACTATTGATCTTCTGTTTCGTTAAATGAGTTGTCGTTACTCATCCTTTGTATCGCATTCTGTAAATAATCATTGATTAACAATATACTTTCGTCCGTGTGCGTTCGTCTTCTACTTTGTTCGCTGGTGCTGTATTGCTTCGTGTTTGTGAATCACGACGGTTAACGGCAAAATTGACGTGTTGCCACATTTTTCAGCTTCGCGAATTACTATTGCCGATCAACGCGACACACCGGAGTTCTGAACTGGAATATTTTTGTGTGTGGATATTCGCATTGGACATTGAATTTTCACTCTCCGTGAGTTCGTTCCTTGGTCCATTTTACTAATAACATTTCCTGTTAATTTTTCCAATTATCACCTACAAGGGCCACAATGAATTTTTCGCGCCCGGTTTGAATTTTGTTTCCACGCTGCTAAATTTTTCGAAATTCATTAAATTTCTGATTCATCGATTACATTAGCAAAATGATTCAAAATTCTTGTCTTTGCCTTTACTCTAGCTGCAACAAGAGGGTTTCCAAAGGTATAGAGTGCGACGTGTGCCTGCGTTGGGCTCATCCCAAATGCTGTGGACTGTCGTCAGAACAATTTAAGGTTTATGCGGCCCATCGATGGCTTACATGGCTATGTGCTGACTGCATGAAGTCCGTGGAAACTTTGGTTGAGGAGCGTAAGCGTCTCGAAAAACGTAAGCGTTCTCCTCCTCGTCCATCTCCGAAACCCAAATCGTTTGCCGAAGTAGCTAGGTCAGGGGTCCCGTCTACCTCCAGCCAGCATTTCACACCTTTGAGAACACAGAAGGCGAAATCATCGCCATCTTCCTGTCCCCCAAAGGCTCCGTGGAAAAAAGTTAAAGAAAATAGGGGTGTTCACATCAGCCCGACTAAGGACGTTCGCGCTCTAGCTCGGGAAGTCCACCATCTAGGAAAAGTGGTTGCTGAGCTGCAGGCCAGGAACCAAGTTAGTTCAACACGAACTAAAAATGTTCTGATTTTAAAGCAGGTTGAGCCTTTCATCCGAGAATCAAAGGCTCGTAAGGAAGGCGATCGGAGAAAGGTTATCGACCTACTCCGTGCTTCAGGTATGCGACCGAATACTCCGCTGAAGCGAGTTCACAGGGTCGGGAAATGGAGGGGTGGCCCAAATGACGCATCTACCAGATCGCCGCGGCCAATTGTAGTCGAATTCACAAAGCAATGTGATCGCGACTACCTCCTGTCGAAAGCAGAGAAGCTTAACTGCGTCGAGGGAAAATGCGTCGTACAACCTGACACCCCGGCACACCTGAAAACTTCTAGCCCAATTAGAGCTAGAAAGTCTAAGTTAGCTGTAACTCGTAGCTCACCAAATTCGCTCCAGAGTCGAAGCTTAGAAAATGACAACAGTGTGGCGATGGCGCGAACACAGGAGAATTTTACTCCAACATTGAAGTGCGCCACTGTCGTGCTTCGTCCTTTAGAGGATGAATCGTGGATGAGTTGTAGTGACTCAGACCATGAAGATGGAACTAGATGCCAAGAGTTGTCGTCTGCCTCAAAAACGAATGCTGTATGTCTTGATGAAATCCAGCCTTCAAAAAACGCGAAGCAGCATCGGGCATTACGCCTGAGGACAAAGAGCTCTTAGGTAGCCCTAACACCGGGAGTCTGGCCCCACATGATAGTGCTCTTCTGTTCTATACAAACGCTTGTAGCATTAGGAATAAATGGGCTGAACTCCTCTGTAGAGTTGACGACACCCACTGCAAAATTGTGGGTGTCACGGAATCATGGTTGTCTCAGGATGACCACATACCAGCTTTAATCGCGGATAGGGTTAGCGCCGTAAGAAGCGATCGACCCCTGGGTAAGTTAGCAGGAGGGGCGTTGCTCCTTATTGACAACGCTATTCCCTTCGAGAAAAGTATTTCTTTTTCTACAACGAATGTGCAGATAATATCTGCCTTGCTCATACATGGATGCACGCGTATAGCTGTAAGCTGCATCTACCGTAGTCCGAGCACTAGTTTGGAAGAAGATGCTCTTTTGCAAATTCAGCTCTCGTTTCTTTTAGCCGTATCACCACGTGTTGTAATCTTCGGCGATTTTAATCTACCCGAAATAAACTGGGAGTACCAAACCTCGCATGCCCCAGGAGTCGCGAACGATTTTCTGGACTGGTTACACTCCCATGCACTTTACCAACACGTAAACGAACCAACTAGATCCCGCGAGGGTCAGTCTCCGTCTATTCTTGACCTAGTTATTTCTACTTCTGAAAGCGGTATACAAAATTTGGTCGTACTGCCACCACTAGGAAAGAGCGACCACGTAGTGTTAGCCTGCGAGTTACTTCTTTCATTTGGTAAACCCCCACTTAAGATGTCTCGAAGCTTCCATAGGATCGACCCTGCTTCCCTGTTACAGGCAGCAGCGCTACTTCCATGGCAAAACATTTACCATGTGGATGGGATGTGGGGGCAGATCAAGAATAACATCCTTCAACTTCAGGATCGATTCGCTCCTCTCTTACCCGTTCGCAAAAAAAGGTAAACCTCAATGGTGGTCAGCCTCAGTTTCCCGTAGCGTACGTCACCGCGACGCAAAATGGAGGCGTTATAAGCGTACTCCCTCATGTGGGACTTGGGCCCGTTACAAAGAAGCGCGAAACATAGCTGTTTCCAAGATACGTGGAGCAAAGATTTCTTTCGGAATGAGACTCGCTCAAGAGGCCCATACTCATCCGAAACGTTACTACAGCTACGTTCAATCTAAAGGGTCAACACGAAAAGGTGTAGGTACCTTGAGAAGGGACGATGGATCAGCCGTCATTGCAAGCACTGAAAAGGCTCAATAGTTTTCCGCGCATTTTCAAGGCGTACAACGCCGAGATTATAACTCGAATGCATTTGCGCCATCACTCCAATGTGTACTCTCTGATCGCCCCCTCTGCACTGACCTTACATTCGAGGTACACATGGTTGAGAATATATTGGCCAGCCTAGCTTACAACAAGTCGGCTGGGCCCGATAGCATCCACCCACGAATGATCAGACTGCTAGCGCCTATGTTAGCTGTGCCGATCACAGAACTTTTCACATCATCCCTCAGTCAGGGCACCCTTCCTTTAGACTGGAGAACAGCCGATGTAGTACCTATCCATAAGGGAGGAGCTTCATCGGCGGTCAATAATTACCGCCCGGTTAGCCTCACTAGTGTACTATGTAAGGTTATGGAAAGATTGATCCGCGATAAAATATGTGGATATCTAACCAAACACTCTCTTTTGAGTGGCGCAAAGCACGGCTTCTTAAAAGGTAGGTCATGTCTGACAAATTTGTTGAGCTTTCTTAACGAGGTTACTAAGAGGATGGATGATGGTATAGCTGTTGAAGTCTTCTATCTCGACTTTAGTAAGGCTTTCGATTCAGTCAACCATAGGCTCTTGCTTCTCAAACTCTCAGCCATAGGAGTATCAGGGAACCTTCTGGGCTGGAGTCGAGCATTCCTTAGCGACCGTTCCTTTACTGTCAGGGTAGATGATACTTACTCCGCAAGTGCGCATGTAACGAGTGGGGTTCCCCAGGGCTCAGTCTTGGGGCCGTTGCTGTTCCTCATCTTCATTGATGATCTGGCCAGCCAACTGCGCTCACCCTGTTATATGTTTGCTGACGACGTTAAAATTGTCGGTAGGTCGGATAACTCCGATCTGATAAGTGATGTGGAAGCTGTAACAGCATGGGCGGGTAAGTGGAACCTTCCCCTTAACCTAGATAAGAGTCACTTGCTCTCTACACTAGCAGGCAACATGATTGTGTCTACGCCCTCAGCTCACACGGAGTTCCGTAGGGTTAAGTCTACTAAGGACCTAGGAATCGTAGTCTCCGCAAACTTTAAGTGGGCTGACCAATGTGCTGCTGCAGCTCAAAGGGCCAGGAGGGAACTCTTTCGACTACGTTCAGACCTCACTTGCAGAAAAGCTGAGGTGCTATTGCCCCTTTACAAGGCAATAGTAAGGCCACATTTAGAATACTGTATCCAGGCTTGGAAGCCGTATTACCAGAAGGATATAGTGCAGCTAGAAAAAGTACAGAAGCTGGCCACTCGCATGATCGAGGGGTTAGCACACACCAATTATGAAAATCGTCTATTAGCACTAGGACTTTTCTCACTTAGGAGAAGGCAACTTAGGGGGGATCTTATAGAGACCTTTAAGGTTGTCAAAGGACTAAGTTGTTTAGAATTCGATGACTTCTTCCGGTTCTCTCCTTTGGTTGGTACACGAGGGCAAAGTTTTAAGCTAAGTAAACAGCACACCAGGCTCGAATCCAGAACGCACTTCTTTAGCATCCGTATAGTGAACGCGTGGAACTCACTTCCCGCAGAACTAATCTTGGCAACTTCAGTAATTGCGTTCAAACATGGGCTCGACGAACGGTGGCAGGAGTTCTTCCCGGAGCATGACCCTTAAGACTAATTCCCTCATTTTCATGAAAAAAAACACAAAAATATTCGAAAAATTTTTTTTAAACACAAAAAAGAGTTTCTTTTTTCATTTTTTCGCATTTGTGTAAATAAACTGCTGTCCATCGTCTTTTCATTCGATTGGACATGCAACATGCATAACTCTCTCACCTTTCGGTGATGGAGACATCTCCCATCTTCATCACAGTTACACACGCCTGTGTTACTTACGAATCAAC
>JACCGJ010005850.1:0-30427 GCA_013407085.1 Atriophallophorus winterbourni
ATAGTGGGAGCAAAATTCGTCGAATAAATCTCGAGAAGAAAATAATTCAAGAAGTATTGTACTTCTAGGCGTTCCGGAATATGCTGTTGACGTAGCTGTGCATGAAAAGTCTGATCACAATCGCAAACAGTGGAAATGCCTAACCAAAACAAAAAGTGTTAAAATTGCCTTAATTGTGGAAGCTTTTAGGATAATGCGATCTGCCAATTATAAATGGCAAGGTCCTAGCCCTTTAAAGCTAACCTTCATGACAACCGCTAATGGAAAGCGAATAGAAGAAGCGTACCCCTAAACGTCAAGTTGAGATTATACATGATAATGGCCGGAAGCAAGCAAACAGATTTTACTGACTCACCAACGCCTAGTGATGAGTTCCAAATGGAACCCCATGAGGTGGTTCTAAAAAACTCTAATCGAGTCAGCCCATTGATAGCATTTCATGACTTGAACACTAAAAAGTTTATAAGATGTTTATATACAAATGCGCAAAGCCTTTTTAAGAAATTGTCGGAGTTAACCGAGATATGCTTGCACCACTCACGTAACACTATCGCCATCACAGAAACATGGTTATTTTCCAATTGATTGAGACGGTGGTATTCATTCCAAATATGAATTTGATAAGAAATGATCGAGAGAGACTTGGTGGTTGTGGTGTTGCTCTCTATTATCATAATCACCTCCAGTGCCGTCCAATAGACAACCTAAAATTCAACCTCGAGGATACAATTCGGTGTTCATTAACACTGATGTCAGTTGAAGATTGCATGATTGCCGTGGTCTACCGGTCTCTTTCATCTACGGAATCGTACAACGAAATGTTGATCCAAGTGCTTCAGCGCTTGACTCGCACTCAGCAAGCAACAATACTTATTGTAGGTGATTTTAAACTGCTTACCCTTTATCTCAGAGACGATCACTCAGCACATACATTCGAATACCGATTTTGGATAGGTACAAGATTCAGTCCGTTTATGCAACTATGTTCACGAATGCACTCGGAGAAGAGGTTCTGATCGCCCATCCTTCTTGGATTTGGTGTTAACATCGGAAGAACAATTTGTCGAAGCGATCGGATTCCAGGCTCCGCTGGGTCTTAGTGACCATTCAGTACTTGTGTTCGACTACGTTTTCAGTACTCAGCAATCCCTTGTTCTGAATGGGGTGGTTTGCAGGGTAGATAAGTTAGCCATGAGTAAATCACTCGTGCAGATTAAGCATTGGCAGACGGACCACATTAGCCCTTACGCGCAACGGAATAAGCATGTAGATTTTCTGAAATTGTAGGTTGACGAGAATTCGCAGCTCGTTCTAAAAGATCGGAACATAAACTTCGTGTTGTTGTCCGCAGCAGAACAAAAGCTGTATAGCGCTGAAACGAGCATCGTGGATGCAGCATAAAGCCAATAATACCTCTACTTCTTGGTAACATTTCCGTATGTTACGCAACAAAGTGAGTTCACTTATTAGAAAGGATAAGGAAGCGCGCCAATTGATGCTGCTGTCAAAAATAGAACGCAGCCCGAAGTTACTTTACAAAATCATGAACGGGAAAGCAAAAGTCAAACCAGGTATTTTAGCCGTTCAGAATGGTGAAAAACTCAACGAGACCGAATTGGAAACCACAAATGCTCTCGTGATTTATTACTTCAAAGTGTTCGTGCCAAGGGTTTTAGTGGAATGTTGTGAGTATTCAGTCGAATCCAGGATCTAAAACTTGGGGGAAATTTTGATAAATCCAGAGATTGTCGCAAGCCAATTGATCGAACTGAATGTTAGAAAACCCACAGATTCGGATGGTATCACACCGGATGTTCTCGGGTTCTGTCATCGTCAGTTTTATGAACCACTTACCAGCCTGTCTAACGATTCGTTGCTTAAGGGAGTGGTAGAAAAATATTGGAAGTCCGGTGTGATTACACCTATCTTCAAAGGCGGCTGCCGATCTGATGTTGCAAATTATCGTCCCGTCACACTTTTACCTGTTGTTGCTAAGATCATGGAACATGTAGTATCAGAAAGATCTGATAGATAGTCACACAACCACGAAAAGCGTGGATGAAACATTACTAAGTGTATCAGTTTTTGTGCAAGCAAATAACCGACTTTATAAAATCTTTCGGTATATCCTAAATAACAAAGTTATTTCTTTCCAACATATTCAATTCAGTCCACAATAACTCCAAGATATCAACCTTCGGAGAAAACATGGACAGAATTAAAAATGAAAAAATACTACAGAGTGTTCGTCATTTTATGTCAAATAGAGGAAGGGCGAGATCCAGATTATTTTAGATATAAGCAACAAGTCTGAGTTGAAATTCTATCTACAACACCTGCTGAGAGAGAATTCCCAAGAAGGCAGTCGCGTCTAAATACAAATGCCTCTCTTACAGATGTTTCGATAAAGTCGTGTTATAAATATAAAATTAAAATATTATTTTTTTAGCTTTGTTGCCCAGACATAGGCAGAATGTTTATCTTCGCATGTTTTTTCGTTAATCCCATTTTTGATCTTCAAGCGCTAATGCAATAAAACAGTAAAAATGACGAAATTTGTTCGAATGATGAAAGGATGTTCACGTTGTTCGTCGAACTTTGAAGGCTTCGTTAGGATTCAAATCAGTTCGGACGATTCCGGTGTTCGACCAATGTGCAAAAAATCACAAATCATTTCTCGTAACTGCAGATCAATGAACCTCGGAACATTAGATCATATATTCACGTTTAAGAGTTCGATCTTTATGAATTATGCTACACGATCGCAAGATAAATCTCAGTAGCGCTTATTCCGTTGAAACGTATCAGGTATGTGAATGCTTACTTCAACGAGATATCTTTCAACGGAAATGTTTTCAACGCATCAGCATTGCTATTGCCAGTGTCCGGCAGACACAGATTAAAGCCTAATCTCGTTATCATGTAATTCGATTGAGCATATTCTAATTTTTTCGCTGAGAACATTAGTTGGGGCCAGGATTAATTCAGTTGTTTTATTTTTAAAACGAGAATGAACATGTTCACGGTAATCGCCGCGGCGATTGGTCAGATTTCATACGTTTGTATCGATTTTTATTTGCGAACGTTTTGTTGTCTGGGTCACGCTATTAATCCAGCGGCTTACGTCGGACGAACTAAGGTGAGTTTCACTTTCATAAAACTATTTTTCATTTTTCAATATATTTTTACTTGATAACAACTTGGAAACAGCATAATCAAGCGGTGCCCTGATTAATAACATAAATCTTAGCCTCGCCTTCCCTGGCCACATTAGAAGTGTGGCTTTCCGGATTGAACTGGTGTCTCTGAACTTTATTTGCTATGGCATCGAGGATGCGTTCATAGTTCATCCCTTCATGCTAGTTTGGTCACGAATCTACAATTGATGGCTCACTGAACCAAATTATACCATCTCTATTTGGGGATGTCAGACATTCAGAAAACAATTGTAATTTGTAGTTGCGCATATAACTAGATCGACTGAACAATTTTTGCTCGTACTACGAAATCAAGCTGCTGAGTCGAGCATCCAGAAACAGTACCTTTCCTTTTTTCGAATTGATCGGTCAAGTGCAAGTTCTTCAAAACTCGTATTGTGGTGCACGTGCAGGCCACCCCAAATTTCGAATTCCTGATTTCACAGCAACATAAAGTAGGTAATCTGGAATACTACCATTTTCCAGCTTGTAAACATAACCCAGCAAGCGTAGTCATAGTAGGGTGAACATGTTCTGTAGACTAGTTTTAGCAAGCACTTCAGCTTTTGTCACTTTGCCTATCCACAATATGTTTGAGATGCGGTGGATGCTCCTTTAATTGAAAGCATCCGGTGTTCGTTCATGCCACGCTACTGTGCGGACGTATTTTTCGTCGCTCTGACAATTTTGATCATATCTTCGTTGCATCTGCACGGATTTATACCATTTAAAGAATTCCGAGTATCACTCAACGATATCTATCGGATTTCATACTTTTCGATCATGCAAGTCAACTTACAGCAAAGTTACCAGTTTGACGGGAAAAGAACATTTTGTTCACGCGCACAAAGTTTTCCCAGCACCAGCTATCCTACGGATTTTGCAATCATTGCAAAGACCACATGAGCTACAAGTGTCGAGAACTTATTTCGTGTTCTATCTTCTGTGGATCACGAGTTATCGCGGATTAACTGTTCAATGCCGAAATCTCGCCAACGAACACAGTCAAATCACCCAACGGACAAAACACACATTATCGATCAACCGTCAAGCCCTATGCAACCCGCAAACATGTGCGAACGTGTAACGAGATCCACTGCGCGGACCACGAAAAATATCGATCCAGCTGTGACCGCGAGAAGTATTCAGGCGACGGCGACACTATGACCTCTGCATCACGTGTTTAAATCCGGTAAGCGTTGATACTGTTTCAGTTAAATGTGCTTTCTGCGGGTTTCACCAACACGTGTCATGTGATGAGACTTTAACTGGAGTGTGTAAGGCTAGTGAACGATAATGACTATCCATCTGTTTGTTATTTCTGCCATGCCTGTAGAAATTCAAATATAAATGGCCATCGCAAGAGTATACATTCATCTATTGGAAAAGTGTCTAATACAATAGAGAGTAGACTGTCGCAACTGGAAGAGGAGCTTGCGCGAGTGAAAAATGGTGTAGAACCATTAATCAAGCCTAAAACATGTAAACTGAACTAACGAATACGCTTAACTTTACCACCACCAAACCACTCTCTGGAAAAGGTTGAATTGTCGCAGCACAGCACCCAGGAGAGTGTTAAAAACGTCTTAAAGCCGAAACCGTTCACATCGAATGCCCCATTAGCGAAAGTTGCCTCGAAAAGAATTTCTCTTAGTGTTATCCGCACCAACGTGCCAGAGTCGACTGAGACGTTATTGTCGAATAAACACCAGAATGATTTGGCTGAATGGTTGAAACTGTGCACTCGCATGAATCTCAAAGCGATCCACCCGGTTTCGTTGATTCGCTTGAGTCGTCCTCCCAAAGCGCTACACGAAGATACGCTGCGGTTACTCAAGGTAGTAGTGCAAAATAAGAATGATTTAGAAGATGTACTTCTGTCGACATACTTGCTACGAGACGGCATGGAAAATACATCTCGTGTATTTGTTGATGTGCCCTGGTCGGAGCGGGCAAAATCATCACCGGAAGGTGACCAAAAGAAAACAAACGATCGCAATAAGCGTACGTTTATTCTCTTAAATGTCAAAGAAGATGCCACCGGCTCAGATACAAAGTGTAAATCAAACCACGATCTACAACCGTGGAGATTTATTAGTAGTGCTATCCAAACCACCAATGTAGCGGTTATCGATACGTTCCGAATCCCGAAGTCATCGAATTACGAAGGTAATGGTCCACGACTCCTTAAACTGACACTTTTGATCACCACTATGGTGAACACCGTGCTTAACAATTGGAACCAGTATCGATAAAAAGTTCCACGAGAAATCAAAATTATCAGTAAACACCTGAAAACCGACTCTATCGTGGAAGTTGCCGGACCTGTTGATACTGAGCACAGTGATGCCAGTAATCTGGCTCCAAAAAACGGATGTCGACCGAATCTATCGGAGTCGGTGATGTAATTTACTCACCATCTTTGACACGTACTCAAATTACCTGCTCAAATACTCATCACCCAACACTTTTATCAAGATCAAACATCAAAGGTTTGTACACCAACGCATAATGGTTGATTAATAAGTTACCTGAACTAATCGAGCTTCGTCAAAAATATTCACCACTCCTGATAGCCGTAACGGAAACCTGGTTCAATCAGCAATTAGTTGAGGAGGAAATTTCCATTCCAAACATGTTTCTTTTTCATCGTACTCGAATGGACCGTGGAGCAGCAGGTGTTGCTATTTACTATGATCAACACCTCACGTTCAGAGAAATCACGGATAATGACTTGATACTGGAAGATACACTTTGGTGTTTACTTGAATTAGCAGCAGGTGAAAACTGTGTTGTTGGTGTGATTTAACGACCACCGTCAGCAGACGAAGCATACAATGCTAGTTTAATTGAGAAAACTCAGCTGGTTGTTTCCAGATATCAAAACAACGTCCTGATCATGGGTGACTTTAATCCCCCGAATTTACTAAAAAGCGAGATCCCACCGGTGAACTCTCTTGATCATCTATTCTACAACATGTTCAACGAAATTCCTTTATTCAACCACATCTCAAGCAGCACTCGCTTCAGAGGCACAAGCACACCTTCCATTCTCGATCTTGTTCTGACTAGCGAGGAAAATGTCATCGAGGATATCCGCTATGAAGCACCTCTTGGAAAGAGTGATCATGTAGTCATTGTTTTCGACTATATATCTGAAGCGAAAAGAGCAAGTGATGCACAGAAGTTGATAAGAAAAATCGATACGGTTGCATTATCAATGTCTCTTCAAGAAGTCACCGACTGGGCACCGATTAGCACTGATGTCCAACAATGCTGGTCATCGATACTTCAGAAAATCAACCGAAAAATAGAACTCCACTCAAAATATGTTTCAAAACAACTGAAAAAAGGATTCAAATTCGTGATCCGGAGTCGAACACGGAAATGGATAAAGGTGAGAAACTGTGCGTGGAGAAGCCACATACTGCATTCAACACCTGAATCTTGGGAATCTTACCGTTTGTTGAGAAACAAAGTTACTAAACTTGTCCAGGAGGATAAAGAAAAGTATCAAATGAATCTGATGGATAAAATTGAACGAAATCCGAAGCTCCTCTTCCAGATCGTGAACAGAAAGGCCAGGGTAAAGCCAGGTGTTTCCGCTTTACTTACTACGACTGGAACTACATCCACAGCTCTCGAAGCCGCTAACGAACTCGCTTAATTTTACTCTAGAGTGTTCTACCCTAACGAGCGCGTATCCTACGATTTACCTGCATTCAGGTCGCAGAATACAATACACGAAATCGTTGTGAAACCCGAGAGTGTCCTGGTAAAGCTACGCGGGTTAAATACAAAAAAATCCCCGGGTGCTGATGAAATAACACCATTCATCCTAAAGCAATGCGCCCATGCTCTATTCTCACCACTCTCTGACCTTTTCAACCTATCCTTGAGTTGTAGCACGGTTGCTAATGACTGGAAATGTGGACTAATCACTCCGATATACAAAGGAGGGAACCGATCTGATGTGTCTAACTACAGACCAGTCACGTTGTTGCCAGTGGTCTCTAAAGTTCTCGAACGACTTGTGGCCGACGAACTCATTAAACACTTGGAACAAAATAAGCTTCTTTCCATCGCACAGCACGGATTCAGGACAAGACACTCCTGTCTCACCAATCTTCTCATAACTCTTGATAATTGGACTCGAGCCGTGGACGATGGATGCCCTATCCATGCTTGTTACTTGGACATGTCTAAAGCTTTTGATCGTGTTAACCACAGCATACTGCTACAAAAATTGGAGCAGCTCGGGGTATGCGGCAGACTATTGGCCTGGATAAAGGATTACTTGACTGGTAGAGTTATAAGGGTTAGAGTTGATGGGGCACTATCCAGCCCAGTAGAAGTTACAAGTGGCGTACCTCAAGGCTCAGTCTTGGGGCCAATACTCTTCCTCGTGTACGCGAATGATATACCCGAAATCGTACGCAGCAAAATCATTTTATTTGCGGATGACATCAAAGTCTGGACTAGCATACGCACCATAGAAGATTGCCAAATTCTCCAAAAAGATCTCGAAGCACTTCATAATTGGTCCTTGCGGAACTGCTTACCATTCAACATCCAAAAATGTAAAATGTTGAAACGTCGGTAAATCATTCGAATTCACATACTCTCTGGGATCTCAGCAACTTTCATGGGTTACTGAAGAGAAAGACCTGGGCGTGTGGATTAGCAGTAACTTGAAGTCTTCACGGCAGTGTTCTGTTGTATACAAAAAGTCCTGCCAAAGCTTAGGATTGCTCAGAAGGATCTTTGGTCGTTTCTCAAAGCAGATACTCCCACGTATAATTAACACCTATATCAGACCAACAATGGAGTATGCTGTTCAAGCATGGTCCCCATGGTTACAAAAGGACATGACCTTGCTGCAACGGGTATAACACCCCGCTACAAAACTGGTGACCGGGCTATACAACAGGCCATACGAGCAGCGGATTGCATCTCTAAACCTCTTTGACTTTTCGTACCGTCGTCTCAGGGGTGACTTGATCCTGTTGTTCAACATTCTGAATACAGTGGATCACCCACTTGAACACCTGTTTCAACGGCAAGAAGCACGTGGTAGCAGATCGCAGGGCTACAAGTTTTTTATTCCACACTTCAGATCAAATTGTCGAAGGTTTTTCTTTGCTGTCGGAGTTTGTTTTATATGGAACTCCCTGCCCCCACATATCATTCGCGCAACAAGCCCGAACATGTTCAAGGCTGAACTTGACAAGTATATGTTGACCAAATCCAACCTTGCACCTGAATACACGTGCTGACTTTCCATATGGATATAACATTTGTGTTGTTTTTATGCATTCCCTATATTTTAACCTGTGGTTACTGTAAATTATTTGCTTTTTGGACTATTAAAACTTTGAATTACTTTGAATGTTGCAGGTTTCAATGCCGTACAGTAAATCGTTTAGCATGCATGCGCTGCATACCATCAGATTTAACTCTAGAGGCTACTTTCGGTTGCCCCAGACAGGATACGCCAAAGGAGATGAAGTGTTGGCAGCCAATGCTAATCCGACTATCAGTCTCCGTGCCTAACTAGAGGTTACTGGGACTAGTGGAACCAATATATGTGAAATTATGTACTGGTTCAAGCTGCAATGTCCAACTGTGCTGATGAAAGGCAATAAAAAACCTTGACCGAGGACTTTGGACTTGTTTAAGTTGATTTAAAGCTCAAACACATTGCATACTGTCGCAAAGAAATCCACCGGAGACTGGATTTGTTCTTGGGAGTGAGTAATCATCGCTGCACCATTGGCAAATAGCAGGTCATGGATTAGCTTATCCCATAACTTGGCTTGTATTCTCAAACAACTCAGGTTGGAAAGCTTGCTATCACTTTGCTTGCTTACGTGAATACCATCTGTTTTCGTCCTGAAAGGGTGTTTCCACAGCAGTGCAAAAAGTGCCGAACAACGTACGAGCAAGCACATATCCTCGATTGACGCCTCATGGAATTGTAAAAGCTCCAGAACTGATACCGTTAAAATGGACTGAGCCCTTCATGTCAGGGTGGAAAAATTAACGAGGGTATCCTAGAACATTCAAGATTCAAAATTCAAGAATTTACGGTATCCAAAGCTTGTAGCTGTACAACACCATAAGATCAAGCATTTTGAAATACCATCCCAGCTGACATATGCTCGAACTGGTTTGTTAAATCAAATAAAAACCGAATGGCCACTTATTAGTGCACCCGCACCTGTAAAATTTTAAATAGACAATCTACCTAAAACATTTAGAAGACAGATTACTCTATACTTATTGCAGTCGCTTCGATTGCCCTTATTTCTAAATAGCATGATGACCCTGTTGTCTCGTATCCCAAGTTGGGCACGCTTCTCCTGCCAATAATGTAGAAACAAATTGTGAAGTGGCTGTAATGGAGCTCTTCTACAGCAGTTGATAAGCTTAGGCGGTATTCCGTCATCACCATGGTTCTTCGCTTAACAGATGATTGCCCTATAGAGCTTATCAAGTAAAGTGTTCAAAGGTTCTTAAACGCTCAAACTTTTCAAGTACATGCGGTAAAACTGTGCTGTCCATAAAGCAGAGAATAGAGAAGTGCTCGATCCATCTTTCCATTTACTGAGGTTTATCGACAATTTGGTTACTAGAGAGTGAATATTTGGAAGCTTTTTAAGTTTTTTTGGACCTATGGCTGCTGTAAATCTCATCATACATACCATGAAAATTACCAGTGTGCGCAGCTTTGTGAATACTGAGGCTAATTTCAGTCCAATAGCTATTTTCGCACCGCTTAGTTGTCTGCTCGACCTTACTTCTAATTGATTTGCGAAGCATTATGTTTTCATCGGTTGGCATACTTGTGAACTTCAAGAACGCGGACCGTTTCTCGTGAAAAGCAGTAGTCGTCCCAGTCGTTCGCGTGAGCAGCACAAAAATGCACACCGTGATTTTTTTCTCAGCTAGAGTTAAAGCGGATATGTTTCAGATTGTTTTCAGTAGCAGTTTTATCGACATATGATAAGAACTTAGATTTCAGTGAGATTTTCCAAATTTTCATCTAGAAAATATTAGAACTCACGATATCTTGCTTGAAAAACTGTTGAAATTTGACTGCGACTCCTCGCCATGGTATATATAAAGCTGTGCGGCACAAAATTATGACATCCAGAGAATTCGGAGAATTAATGAGTCTCGTTGGCTGCAACTACCCATTGCGGTATGAACATCGCTCAAATTCATAAGGCGAACTTTTTATCTGGATTTACGACAGGAAATTGTAAGGATTCCGAAAAACATGCATAATCATCATGCTACTCAAAATGAATGTTTCGGTATATGTTTATTTACTCATTTCGATTTATGTCCACAATTTCTCCTTGTGCATTCGCATCACTTTATATTGCACTTTTCAGATGCTCACTATAAGAAATCCATTATCTAAGATACAGCAACAGAAGAATCAAGCAGTTGAAAGCAACGTGGAAGCTGTAAAGGCACAGCTAAAGAATCTGAACCGATCAGAAGAAGAGCTGCTAGAAATATGTGACAAATCACTCAGTGAATTGCAATCGGAATTACAATTAAAAAAACTAAATCCAATTGATTTGCTCCATGCATATCAGCTTAAGGCTTTGAAACTGAAGGAAGAACAACATTGCGGTATTGGGGAATTCATCGTTGAAGCGGAAAAGCAGGCCAATGAATTGAAATATTTGAAAACAGGCAAATCTGACTTGTATGGTATTCCGATCAGTATCAAAGAATTGATTCCGGTCCAGGGACATGACGCGACATATGGCTTGCTCAAACTTTGTGGTAATCGCGAAGCGGATGATTGCGCGCTGATTCAAACACTCAGGGCCCAGGGCGCGATTCCGTTCATTGTAACACCTAGCTCACAGTTAGCATTGACTCTGAGTGGTTACAATCCAGTGTATGGGGATATGAAACATCCAAAGTCTGATCATCATTTACCCGGAGGAAGTTCTACCGGTGAAGCCGTGCTCCTCTCGAATCATGCATCTCCAATTGGGATTGGCAATGACATCGCAGGCAGTATTCGTATACCCTGTGCTTTCTGTGGTCTTGCTGGTCTGAAACCGACGACTCAAAGACTTGGATATCAAAACAACCGGAATATTTTTACCGCTTCTGTGTTGAAAATAAAATCATCCGCTGGACCAATGGGACGGTGCGTTGATGATTTGGTTAGCGTGATGCGTACACTTCTGCAACCGATATTGTTTAAACTAGCACCATCGATTCCGCCGATACCGTTTAATGAGGATTTATATAATACAAGTGCTTCGGACTTGAAAATCGGGTACTATGAGACTATAGAGGATACGAACTTAGTGCAATCTGTTCCTTCAGTTCGAAGGGCAGTTAACCAAGCCGTTGAGATACTCAAGCATGCGGGATGCCAATTAATCAAATTTGATCCACCAGAGCCACATACTGCTATGCAGTTGGGCTTCTCAGCTTTAATGGCAGATGGTGGTGAACAGATCAGAGCATACTTAAAAAACGAACCCTTGAACGATCATACCAGAAGTCTCGAACAGTTTGTTTCAGTACCGTCAATGATGCGTGGTGTCATCGATCTCGGAATAAAACGATGGCTCGGTAACCCTGCAGCAGTCATGACCTTCGTGAAAAAATTAGGAAATCTAAAGGAGGTGACAGATGTAGTCAATCGAATCGAAGATTATCGGTTCAAGTTTGAAGCGGCTATGAAATCCTGTGAAGATTTGGATATCATCGTTTGCCCCGTGTGGCCTTTTCCAGCTCCTACGATGGACACTCAAAGTCATATCACCACCCCAGCGGTGATATACACGTTGCTGTACAACGTGTTAGATTACCCCGCGGGGGCAGTACCCATGGGGTGTGTAAGCGAAGAGGATGTGAAGGAGGCAGAAAAGGCTGCGGTAGATCTCGAAGCACAGAAAGATCATTATCATGTACAAGTTATGAGATCTCAGAAGGAAAGCAAAGGGCTTCCACTGAGCGTTCAAGTGGTTGGGAAACCATACAGGGAAGAATTAGTGTTGCGCGTTATGAAGCTAATTGAGGACGCTGCGAGTGTAGTAAAATAATGAATATTCTGCTATTGAACTTCATCCATTTTAATCTTTTAAATTTTATGTTCCACGTGACGTGTTATAATAGAAACATCTGGATATATCTTTTCGGTTGCACTTAAATACTGGTTGGTTTGATAAGTCACACGTTTAACAAAACTCAATAGTCTTTTATGAGAAATAGCTTTTAATGTGCACCATACATTTTAAAACTCTCATGATGTACAAATCGAGGAAGTGAACTGTCCAAGAGTTGAACCGAAAGTGGAAATGAGCTTACATGATCAACAAATATGCAATCATTATGCTAATCATTATTCAATCAGCATACTTTGTACCGCCAACCTTACAAAACAAAGGCCTCAAGATTACACATTGTGCATTATCTGCTGGTCTTTCTAAACATACGAAACCGGATTGGAATCAACAGCACGACCCCGGGAGTTGGGTGTAGTATTTGAGATGTAAGGACAGACTTTTGTTTCAAGCGATTGAAGAGTTAGGTCAAGCCATCCTCATCTATCAGTGTCGTACAAACTCAACTTGTTTACCAATTTTCGATTGTTTCAAGGATCCTGATTGCACTGTCCCTACCTGATGCGTGCAAACAGCAAGAAACCGGTAGTGGCGCGTTGATGGAATAGAAATGCATGTAAATAAGAATTGTATTCTTTGCAGTCAGTTTGCAACTTTATTTGTCGTACAAACCGGAGGTATATAAACTTGTAGTTGGAAATAAATATGGGTGATTATTTTCAGCTTAATATTGATTACATCCACCAACACCTTATTGAGAATCCCCTTCACGGTTACGGAAGCCAAAGGGGAAACTTAAATCGTTTGTTTCTGACCTAAAGTTGTATGGACGGTCGAAACCTTGCAGCCTAATCAAAAAGTTAAGCGTACTATTCTATTGTTCAATGTTTATCAAGGTGAGATTCAAAAGGGCTTATGCATAGTTTACGTACCTACTCATAGGAGTGTATTTCTATTATTGATAAGGCTACGCTAAAGTAAGTGAAACATTGAACAACAATATCAAAAATAAAGTATTTTAAACCAAAACATGGCATGTCTGGACTCAAATTTTATTCTGAAATATCAGCATTGGCACACTTTTTCGTCATTTACGGCCCATGAGCAGTTTCAATTTATATTTAAGCATTTTGTTGGCACAACAAAACCATTATTCAATAACTTCAGCAACTGTATTTTAAGTTTTGAGCGGGTTTACTTGCGTTAATACATACAATTTTCAAGCCAATAGGAGCACATTGCAGTCCGGTAGGGTTTGTTAGTTTATATACTCAAACAACCTCAACTTATCCTTGGGATCGCATGAGATTGATTGTTTCAGATTTGATCTGGGAAAACTTATTTAAAGCCATGTGTTCATCGGTCGACGTCTGATCCATCACCAAGCTTAGAGGTTCCGGGTATCAAGACGTTGGGTATCAATTTCGGTGTTGTAAGCATTCTAACACTTCTTATTCCTAGTACTTACTTTACTTTTACTTTTGTGCGACTACCTCCTCCTATAAGAAGTGTCGACTTCATTGATGTCACTGATTGCGGCCGCCCACGCTCGATGATGAGAAACGAGATCCGCGGAGATGCTAAGCCGGCTATGGTCCAACGCACACCAAACATATACAGATCGTAAACCCAACAGTTCCACATCCCAACTCACGTTAGCGAGCCAAGTTTGGACTTATCCTCTGCGACGACAACGCCATTCCGCGCAGAATGTTGGCGATAGGTTTACCCTGGTTAGTTCAGCGTTCAAGCGTCTCAGGATGTGACCGAACCATCTCAGTCTGTGTTGTCGCCACTTTGAACTCAGGCGAGGAATATCAGAACAACGGTTGTGAACCTCATCATTCGGTACTCTCTCATCTTACCGAATATTAAGGATGCTTCGGAGACATTAGTGATCGAAAACCTCTATTTCCCGCACATCCTCGACCCGAAAATGTGATGTCTCGCATCCATAGTACAGAACTGGGAGAATCGCCACTCTGTAACCGCCCACCTATGTACGTCGGCTAAGTTTTCTACGGCTAAAGAGGATCCAACGCAGTCACCAAAACGTCGTGCGCACAGCTTGTATACGGGTCGGTATCTCACCCTTGGCTTGGCCTGAAGGTGGCATTGATTAGCCAAATTAACGGAAGGTGTTCACAACCTCCATGTTCTCTTCAGATTTAGGTTAGGTCGGTTGTGAAATACTTCGTTTTGCGCGTGTTGATTCGTAGCCCCAGCATAGAAGCAATTGAGCTGAGGCGTTCGAGAATTGGCTGAAGCGTTCTAGGATCATCCTTCAAGATTACGACGCCGTCGGCATACTCCAAATAGGCACTCGAGATGCTCGGACTCAGCATCACACCATCCTAGTCTGCAAGCGCCTGCTTCATTGTCCAATCGATCGCGAAGTTGAATAATACCAGGGACAATGGGTACCCTCGCCGGACTCCAGTCCAAACTGTGAACGTCGAGGACACAATTCCATATATTTTATGTCCTTGTTAATAAGTAGTATATGACGTTCGAAAAGCAGGACTGAAGCACACGACCGGTTTCGCGGTTATTGCCGCTCACTAGGTAAGTGTATCCGTGACCTGACATTCTGATTTTGTGCTAAACCCATTTATTTGTGAATTCGAGGATAAATCCTCATTTGCAAATTGAAATTTAGCATCTAAAGGGGACTAATGTAAGTCCAACGATAACAACTTTCCGTTATCCCATATTTCACTAGCTTTTGCAGAAAAAGGCTGTGGTTGACCTTATCAAAACATCAATATAGCATGCGTGAACGTGGTATTCTCGGTCAAGAGGCGTTGTCCTGTAGTCCAGCGTGATGAGAAAATTTGACATACAAGATCTGTTTCGTCGAAATCCCTGTTGCGCTGCTGATAAAATTCCTGTAATTTCAAGGTGACCCACGATACACTCAGTTAGGATGCGCTCCATAATTATCGGGATGCAGGGGAGCAGCGTAACAGGTCTGTTATTTGCTATGTCAGAACGACAGCCACCCTTGCAATGGGTTTGAAACTCAATCGGAAAAAGCTCAGCAATCAGCGACATTTTCCAACTGATGATTTAAAATAAAAGTTTTTAAGAGGTATTCTAATCAAAAACAGCGTGTATTGGTGTGGCCATTAAAGGAAAAAGCAGGGCTACTTCCGTCTTAAATCACCGAAAACTACATCGGTCGTAGGAAATGCTTACAGGGAAGTGCTGTTACGGTCGACCTCAGATGCCCAAAATGTTTTAAATTCTAAGTTTTTCTTTCCGATACGCAATAAGAGCTCCCCATACACAATAAGCGTGATATTTACGAACGTTAGTGAGTACAAGAGAAAGCTTGTTTGATAGGAAACAGAAACACGACTTCGAGAAATGATCTCGACTTTGTCACATATTGAAAATTGAACACGTAATCCATGACACGTGACTCGTCTCACTCGCTAATGAACTTCGGCGCATATTGGTCAACCTAGCTTGCTAAAGTTCACACTGAAATACAATGCTGATATCGAGAACGTACTGCTGAATTCCTACCGACTCAAACTGCTGAATATATCCCGATGTACCATGGTGGGATAGGGAAAAGGCGGTATCTCGAAGTATAGTTCTACTTGGTGTACCAGAAAATACCTCTACACCATCGGTTCAGGAAACCACAGAACACGACGTCAAGCAGTGTTCACTCAATATTTCTAATGCTGTGGTTGGGGACATTTTTAGAGTACCACTTTCGCCAAAATGTAAAGGGGGTGAACCGAAACCCGTGAAAAAACATTTTTAACCAGAGATATGGCTGAAATAGTAAGGTCGGAATAGAAAAAATTGAACGAAAATTTCCTAAGGATGTTATATTTAGCCCACCCAAACCCAATGTCATAAGTCAAACACTCCCTTATCTGGACAGAGCAGTGTTTCCATCTAAATCGATACATCAAAAAACGTTGTAGGTCAGGCTGAAATCGAGTGGGATCGAATAGTTTACACCGAGACCTAGTTGTCGATTCAACCGGTAGGCGACCAATAAAAAGATCACATTTCATCATCCCACGCACTGACTATTCAGCGGGATCCGGCATCACACATTTTAGCGTTTTATCGCTCACCACATGATTCATAACTGCATAAAGCAGTATCGATCAAATGTGTTTATACAAAAGCTCAATTCTTAATCTATGTAGAGAATTCCCCTTATCATATTGCTGCGGCCGAAACTTGCTACAACCACGTCTTCAAACATACACGAATGAAAGGAACAAATTGTCCATCTATTCCAGGCTGGGTTTTGACTTCGAACGCATTGGCTATCAAACCAATCGTTTACGAAGCTCTATCGGTGTGGAGTGACCATGTCGTGCTCGTATTCGATTATGTCTGCAGTGCTTGAGGCAAAGCGTTCAGGTGGCCTGAATAAAACAAAACTGTTACTACATATGTGCAGTAAATGAGAGACGCATCTTGTTCAGAAGTAAGACTGCGTTGAAATTTTTAAGTTGCACAAAAGTTTTATAAATCTTTTTTGTAAGAAAAATAATATCATAACGTCAAGATTGATGTTTTCATATTACAATTCAATTTTAATATATATTTTGCGGGTTTACGACTGTTGCATCCATTCAGAGTAGTAGTACATCTAAAAAAATTGAATACACATTAATGTGATACTATTCATTCTGTAGTTAACTTCCGTTAAAAATGAGCGAACTACGGGAAATGTGCATATCTTCGAACACTTTGACGCCGAATAGCTGTGTTCCAGGTGAAAAGCGAACGTTTTGCTACTTATTCATTTATTCAGTAAGCATTATAAGTAAATTGTCGTAATTCGTTTGATGATATCCCAGCGGTACATTTCGGTAACGTAACCATATTGAAGCATGAGTCGATACGCGGTTAGAAAACTTTTATCGCGAACAAACTACGCTAAGAACCCACACGTAAAATATCATTTATTCCAATTCTTCGTACCAATTGTAAATATTCCAGCCAATGTTTGACGGATTATTATGCTATATAAGTATGTGGTGAGATTTTGCTTCCATGTTACAACTGAAAATGTAACGTTTTGGAGAGTTGTATTATTTACAGTGTGATGCGTCATCTTCATGTGCAGATTTCTGCTTCTGAACGCAGAACTGACTCCGTGCAAATACCACCGACCTACCGATTACTTCTTATCCCTATAAACGTTGCAGTAGAAATTTCTACGCTCGAACTGAGTTGTGTAGTCATGGGAAACTGTGTTGACAATATATCATTATGCGCTTGTGATGTACCTCCATGGTTGACATTGATCGAACTAGGTCAACAGAATTGGTTGAATTTAATTGAAACGCAGTCTTAGACAGCGTTGCTTATAGACATGCATAACATTCGGTTACCGTTTTAAAATTAGCGCAACAGTGAAAGTATGGCGCAAGATTTTGGAATTAAATAGTATTTAATCAAGTTGCGCTTGTATGCCACTGTTGGATAAGCTTGGTACGACAACCTGTTCAATCCTTTTCAGAAGCACACTGATTACACTGGGCACGTTCAATATTTGTTCAAGCATTCAATATGTTGAGTACGTCAGAACCAGATAGTTGCGCCCGATCGTGTTTCGCTCCTATTGTAAACAAGCCAACATTACTGATACTGACACGTTCGTGCAAACACCACGAAACTGATCCTGTGGTGTGTGTGATGGAAATGCATGCAAATTAGCTTTTTGTTCATGGTCATGAGTGTTCAAACCCAGTATACATGATTGTGCGCTCATGTGATTGAACAGGTTGGTCGTACCACCCTTACCCAACAGTGGTATACAAGCTAAACTTGTTTACCATTCTTTTACAGTTTCGAGCGCATGCGTACCTTAATCCTACTGTCACTGATGGGTGCAAACAGCACGAAACCGGTCGTGGGGTGTGATGGAAATGAGCTTTTTTGCAAATAGTATTTACTTTATATTGTGGTGCTGACATCCCTTACGATCACAATATATTGGTCGTTTTTATGCGCCTCGAGCACCCGGCCATTAATCACTTTGCTAATCTGTATTTGAACGGTGTTTCCATGTAAGAACCCCATTCAACAGCGACATACAAGCATAAATTGTTTAAAATCAACTTTAATGTTAATTATAAAGCGCGGGCAATGTGATCAACACTACACTTTATAAAGCATTTTACTTTACCAAATAGATTATCAAACCTTCTGCAAAATTGTCACTCAGTGTTAATCATACGCAAATCAAAAATGGTACGAAATCTTAAATCTGATCAGATTAAATGTCAATTACGTCGCCTAGGTTCAATCATTAAATTCTTGCGTTCAGGTAGCAAAGACTCGTAGGTGGCTGGTGATCCGATTGAGAGTTCAAACCGTTTCACGGTAGAATGCTGCGAAGAAGCTCCCATCACGGCTAGTATCTTCAGGCACCCGACATTCACCGTGATTTAAATAGTAACAATTAAATGCAAAAAATTCAGATGATCAATGGAATGCCATTTTTCTATCCCATTTCGTACGAACACATTGGATCTGAAATAAAGCGGAGTGCGTCCCAAAATTTCTTCAATCAGTTGCTTTCAAACGTATCAGGAAACATTTTAGACTTTGCATTTTATTTATTCAAGAAGGTTCGGCTTAATTCTTGGCAAATCTGTCATACTGGAACAAAACTCAGTCTTTGCAAGCATTTTATCACACTCCGAAGACTGGGTTCGTGCTGTTTGTACTTAGCAGATACAAACACATCAATTACAAGTCGCAGTGAAAAATCGGTGAACAATTTTGAACGTAGAACCAGTGTGCGGTAAATATAACACCTATCAAGCCATTTAATATTATGTAAACACCCGTGTTGTTTGGTAAAATGCATGGGCCAGATTAAAACTTTCTAAGCAAGACACCCAGGTCCTTTTCTTGCACTATGTACTCCAGGATTTGGTTCCCGAGTTTGTATGGGCTACCGATTTTGCGCCACTACTTATATTTGAGTGGAAAAGGCACGATTGATTTATGTTTTGAGGGACTGTAGATGTAAACGAAACTGGCCAATGGGAAATTGCTTAGCTTCGTCGCCATGAATTTTCAATGTAAGCAGAGAAACTGTGAATGTTAGACTGTTTGAATATGCTAATGTATGCTTACTAAGAGTTCACAACAGAATCCAGTTGGCAAACGACTTTTTACCACTAAACACCCAAAGGTTGACTTGCTGATTTCAACTCTTCATCGAGTATAGTAGAGCGGGATGGTCGTTGAAATATCTTTGTTATATGAGTATACACCATTTGGTATCTCACTCGCCCGAGACTGTGACAAAACCGAGTTGGTCGATTTTTTTAATATAAATATTGAACGCATTCATGCTAAGAGAAACTGTGATAAATCCGCATGTGGATGTTCCACAGAATAGTTCTAAATGCCCCAAGCGAAACTTCTAACCAAAGTTTTCCACGCAATCGTATAAATAGAACTTGATTTCTCTCTCACCAGAACGATAGTGGTGCATCATTCAAACGAGACGTCCAGGGTTGAAAACCTACCGCAGTACAACATTTGTGCTCACATTTAATTATTCACAACACAGATATAAAATGGCAGTGAAAAGTACCTATAAAACGCTCCTCGAAGAACATCGCCCAAAAACCCACTCTGCAGAAGAATTGTAAGAGAATGGTTCGAGACAACCGAGTCGGAAACAGAATACATGGTAGGCATCATCAGCTTATGAACGACGTTCATTCGGCAAGGTCATTCCACCGGACCCAAAGTGGAGTGCGCACGAAAGGAACCGGTCCACGTGAAATCGTTGGAAATATCAAGCAGAAGTGCCAGTCAAGGTGGACGTAAATTTAATTCGCTTGCGGGCAGGAATGTTACTTAAAATTGGTGTTTTTTGACCGATACGATTTCTGTTGCAGCATAATAACACACCAACAGCTTTATGCTGATAAATTCAGAACAGGCACCATGGACTCTAGTAACCAAATAAGGAAAGAACAAAACAATTCAATTTTTGCTCACAGAGCAAATTAATTACCTCGGATCAATCAAAATCGCCGAGCGGTCATGCCGCGTGGAAATCTTGAACATACTGTCGGTTATCAGAGTACAAAGCAGAAGTCGGGATTATGTGCCAATCATCGTCCCTCGACTACAAACACGGTTCAATCGATTGATCAGCTTTCTATCATCAATGCCAACTAGCACGGATGTTTGTATGTATGCTTGTGTGGCCTCCTAAATACCTTTTGAGAACTATGTAGAACCCGTTGAACACAAATACCGTTGTGGTTCTTGTCTTGATAGATGCCACTAAATAGGTGGCATGAAAAGGAGATGAGTAAACGAACTTTTTCCACTGATGATTAGACTCCAAACCAAGTAGAAGAGATCAAAATGTGACTGCTTTAGATTTTGTTGATGGATTCTTATCCTTAGGAGAACCAAACTCACTAGCATGCCAAGGCGCAGCAGACTAGTACCCAATTCAGTAGCTGAAATCAATTAAATATGATCGCCTCGCAGAAATGGAACCCACGATATGCACTAGCTCTTCAGGTCCCAAACGTCTGATGAGTATGGCGAGTAATGTCGAATGTTGAACATCGAAATATTTTTTTCTATGGTGCGTTTCGATTGCGCTTAGAATACTGATTCAGAAGCTGAATTTTATTTGCACAAAATGATTTGATCGACTCTATTCTGGGATCACAACAATTAAAAAATTATAATTACGTATGAGATGCACATATCTGGTCGATAAATTTTAGCCAAATGAGGCAACATATCGGTAGGAATTGTGACGCAGATGGCGACAGCGGCACACACTCAAACTGAACATCCATGGACGGATCCAATCGGAGGCAGGAAAAACAAAAACAACAAATGTAGCTAGCGCTAAGAGCATAGTTCAGAGAGTAGCCGGTTACAACGGGTCGCGCATCGCTACAGTAACCACATAATCGTATTAACATAGTTCATTTTGCTGCAGCTTTGTACGCCAGACTCTTGTCGCCATTTACATTTTCACTTACGTTTTAGAACAAGCGCTGCACTGGTATTTGCTAACCTAACCTTTTGCGAACCAAATTACTTGATAATCTCGGGCATCGATGGACCTAGGAGATTCCAAGTTATTTATCGGTTATCTCATATCCAGTTTATTTAGTGCACTATCGAGGTAGATTAACGTGATTCTTTCCATACCATTCTTCCGAAAATACAAAAATTGTTCACACTCTACAGTTTCTAAGTGATATTCCACGCTCTGGAGCAAGATCCTTTCACGACAGCAAGTAAGCAGTCGTGATTTGTTAGACGAAATGAAACCACCGATCAGAATGTCCGTTCTAATATCGGTTGATCCCCAAGTGTTCTTCAGAATCCATTTTTACGAAACATGCAACTTTAAATTACAGTGTTCAGAGTCTAGATGTATAATTTAATCTAGCTTTTTTGCCTAGATCACTTCATACTGCACCTCTAATCGCTGATTCAACATCAGCGACTCGTCTTACGTTCAAATCGCCACTTAGAATTGTGATTACACGGTTCATTGTTTAATAAAAGACTATTTGTATACAACATTACGAAACAAACGCTTCCCAATAGCATCTGTTTTAGGCCACAAACAGGTTGGAACGCGGTAGTGGAAAAAGTGGCAAGCGAAAATATAAATAAATAAATAAATGATTTATTGTTTAATAAGAAAGCAATGAAATGATGCGAAGTTAAATCGGATATTGAAATACCTTTATCACTGATAGGCCCATATAAGAAAAAATAGAATCGCATGCGAAATTACGAAAAAATTGAATACGGTGGTAGAACGACAAGCGTGGTAAACAAGTAAGCGTTCGGATTACTCTGCATGCTCGATAATACGCATAACTCTTAAAACAACTTCCTCTTGGTAAGGTCGACCGACTACTTGAACACAGAGAGGTAGATTTTCAGATCCTTGTTGCATGTTGTCGATATGAGACCCATACCAATCCCCATCGAGGCGTCGATTAACCGCACTTTTAGTCGCTTCCATGACGTCAGCCTCATCTGTAGTACCCACACGCACAGTCCCAGCGGGATAATCAACGAGATTGTAGAGAGCGGCGTAAACCAGTGAAGGAGTGATGAACATTGCCTTAGCATTAACCGGTGGCGCTGGGTAGGCGGATACCGGACAAATAAGAGCATCGAAATCACCGTTTTCAATCCATGCCTTTTGAAATTCAGAGCGGTACTTCTGCACAGCAATGGTCAGATCAAAAGCTTCCCGAATATCACGAAGCCCTCCGAGACTTGAGGCGTTTGTAATGGGTCTAATACCGGCGAACCGCGTGAAAATATCCGCAACGGACTTGATCCAATTGGGCAGAGAGAGCATGACTTTTAGAAATCGTAACTGAACTCCAATGGGCTCATGAGCAATCACAGAGAGAAACTCACGACCTCCGTCGGCGAAAATGCTACGTATGTACAAACGATAAGCCTCGCTGGGAGTGGGCGGATTAAACGTATACACATGATGACCAGCCTTCCTTAAAACATCAGCAGCATAAGTTACAGCAGCCCGGACCGAAGGCACAGTTTGCATAACATTTTCATCCTGCAAATTAGTGTAAAAACCAATATGCAAAGTGGCTTTATTCCCACCGCTGTACAGCGTTTCGTTGAAAGGAAACGGTAGCACTTCATGATCTAGGTTAAACATAAGTGGCGTCAAGAGTGTGCGCAAAACGTCTGCCAGATCTTCGACTTGCTGCCCCATAGGCCCGGGACAGGCTCGCAAACCAAAAACCGAATGCCGTGCCAAGTTAGTAAGCCCGATTATACTAAGACGATTTGATGTGGGTTTCAAACTGGCCAAACCACAAAACGCAGCAGGAATACGAATGCTGCCACCAATATCCGATGCAATACCAATGGGGGATCCTTTTTGAGCCAAGAGTACAGCTTCGCCGGAAGAGCTACCACCACATATGCGGGATTTATCGTGTGGATTAACAGCATCACCGAAAATGAAATTCACGCCATCAATCGCACGCAACGCTTGAGAGGTAGACGTAAGTACAAAAGGAATAGCGCCGGAACTTCGGAGAACTCGAACTAACACACAGTCCTCGGTATTACTGACACCGCAGCGTTTGATGACCCCGGCAGTAGAATCATAATTGGTTACATTCATCGTTTCTTTAATGCTCACTGGAATGCCATACAAGGGAGCACGATCAGCGTTCTCGTCAGATTGTTGCAGTTCGTTAAACTCATCCTCAGCTTCTTGTATAAATTCGCAGATGCCTGAATTACCAGCATCATACAAACTCAATGCTTTGAACTGAAACGCGTGAAGCACATCCAACGGGGTAAAGCGTTTTTCATCCAAACCCCGTCGAAGTTGACTGAGGTCCTGTTCGGTAAGACTTAACAATTCAGCTTTCGAACTAGAATATTGTTCAAGCGATTGGCGAAACTTGTTGATGCGTTCTTGCAGTTTGTTTCGCTTATCTTCAAGCTGCTTCGTTACACGACGTCGGTTATAGACTTGATAGAACCAACGAAGTAATATGGCTCCTACGCCCAACGATACAAGTATGCGTCCGCACCCATGACGCCCGAGCAAATTCAAAAATCGATGCCAAGGTGATATAATCAATTCTGCCATCGGAAGCTGAAAGTAAGAATTTGAAATGCGCTAAAAAATGCACGAATTCAGTGAACAAAATCTGGAATGATACAAAATGTTTGATACAGGAGTAATATGATTTCACGGATGTGTGATTGCGTTGCACTACAGTCGTGTACTAACGAAGACTGGTGATGGGGTCCAATACTTTAACCAATGCTACCAGCACGGTTTCCCTCATCATCATGAAGCACAAGTCTGGAGCCAGACAAAGTGCCAAGCAATATGAAACAGGAAAAGCAGATAAGCAAGCGCGTGGAAAAGGGAAAGCAGGCAAGCGGAATACGCAAAAGCAAATGCACAAAAAAGCAGCTTGTTTTTGTAGTTTCACTGCATGCGATTTTTTGGGTTTTTTTGTTTTGTTTTTGTTTTTTTATGTAAAATAATACCGAATAAAAAATTATGACATACATAATAAAATACACTGGCGCCACTGACTTCGGTTTGTAGCCATATCACGTAAGGTTTCCAGCCAAATATTAGGTGGAGCTTTTGGACCCCACCCAGGGAAACGAATACGCCCAACTGAGCCTAGCGCTACGGTGAGTTTCTTCATCCCAACGCGCCACGTCATGGACTGGCCACCCGATCTTTTCTCCCAGCTTCTGTCAGGCTCTGCGAATAAGGCGCGGTACGGTAAACGGTGAGTAGGCATTCTTAATACATGTCCCAACCATCGCAAGCGAGCAAGAATCAGCATTTCTCTCAGTCCGTGGCCACCTGGTCCTAACACCCGCTTGCAGACATCTATATTTGTAACACGATGCTGCCACCGAATGCGAGCAATTCTACGCAGGCAACGGGTATCAAAAACAGAAAGCCGACGGACATCTTCCGCTCGGATAGACCAGGTTTCGCAGCCATAAAGAGTGTAGCACGCACCACTGCGTTGTACACTCGGCCTTTAGTATGGAGTGAAACATCGCGTCGACGCCACAGGTGGCGAAGGTTAGCAAACGCTGCACCCGCTTTGCGAACACGATGTGAGATCTCGTCCTCGACACAACCGCCAGCGGAGATACAACTACCAAGGTAAACAAAGCTGTCGACCAATTCAAGATTGACATCGCACACAGTAAGGTTTGGATGAGAGCCGCTCCAATCCTGGGTAAGTGTTTTACACTTGTTAGGCGCAAAGCACATTGTCATGATTGTTACTTGTTTGTGATGTACACATTTTGCATACAGTTACTAAACTTTCATATTTACATTTCAGCTCATGTACTCTCGTTCTAGATAAGTAAAGCGTTACTTATTCTATACTAACGTGACTTCCTTTTGAACTCAATTCGGATCAGATTCTACAACGTTACACACATGCCATACCTTGAAGCTTCAAGTGCCAGGCGGTCCAGGGCTTGTTGCATTATAGGAGGGTCATCTCCCAGAAGTGCGATGTCATCGGCATACTCTAGATCGGTCGCTCGCTCACCCGGCAGAAGTTCAACACCTGTGCCCACCAGGCCAGCTAAAGCTTTTCTCAGGACATCGTCGATCGCGAAGTTAAAAAGGAACGGCGAGATAGGGCAGCCCTGCCGAACCCCGCTGGAGATATTGAACGAGGACGACAATTGTCCGTACGCTCGAACCCTGCCCGAAGTTTGGCAATATAATGCTTTCAAGATCCAAACATACTTCACGGTTTCCCTAAGTTCCGATCTGGTTCCGCATAACATGACGGTTCAGGTGCAACCTATAAAATCATGCAGCATTATCCTAACTGTATGCCTTTAGTTTCACATAAGCCTACGTGCAGAATCAGACGGATGTGCAATCGTGTAGTGCTTGTTTACTGCGTGCTAAATTGATTTGCCAAAGGTACTGAGCTGCACGCGGGTACACGCTGGAGTCTCAATGCCATTTTCTTATTTTCTATATCTGTCTCGGACTGGGCTACCTGACAGTATCTGAGCCCGTGCGCAGTATTTGATTGTGTGGCACTTAGTAATTTCTATTTTGACATTGGCGATGCAACAAATGGCTCGAAATAGTGCCCAGTGACTATACTGTCTTAAGCATCTGATGGAGGGTTTGATTAATCGTATATATTATCAAGTGGAGAAACGAAAAGGATTACTATAACGCACAACAATAAAAGCACATAAGCGATACAAAATTAAGGAAAAATTACAAAGGAGAATAACACATCCCAGAAACAGCAGAAAGTCGCTACCTATGCGAAAATTCCAATTGTACTGCACGCAACCCTCGGGTAGGGACACAATGACTAGATTCTGTGGGGAATAAAATGATCGAGACAAAGAAAATAAACCTCTAACTTTGAAGCTACTGTGGGATATAATCAAAATCAGCCTCTTCAATTAAATGGACTTGACCAAAATCAAGACCAACATACAAATCACATCCTTTTACTAAATAGGAAACATTTAGCACATCATTCAGTCTGAGTTGGCCAGAAAATCTCAAAAACCAGCATTCACGACTATATTATAATCAAAATCGATAGAATTCCATCGCACTTTCAAGTTGGTAATGCGTCGAATGGTACGGCTAAAATGTTCTCCACATGGAAATCTATAGGCAATCGGAAAATCGATTCAACAGCTTAACAGATGATCGGAGCGTGTAGAGGAGCAATGAAGTTTCACGGTCAGTTCCATTACATGATTACACAGTGCCCAGTTCAAATGGATATATATACTGTAGGTTTATCGGTTCCCTGATGGGTTGTTTTCGGACAAATGGTGTAAAAACCTCTATGGGCGTAACTTCTAGGTTAATGCCTCTCTCATTCAATTGTCATGTTGCTAAAACAGTTGCGCTAAGAGTGCGGTGTGAGACCCCTTGGTGTCAGAAACCCGATAGTGGTGTGCATACGTTCAACAGATATGAATGAATGAATGGTTCGCCGTTCCTGAACGAAGCACATTCATTCGACTGCGTCGATTAGGCTCGGGTAATCGATGATCGATTAACTAACAGGCTCTACCGAACAAAATAACTGACCGTTCATACTACTCCATCTAACTAAGTCATCAACTGCCCGTTGTAGTTGCTCATGACAATCGCGGAAACTGACAGAAGCCCACAGGTTTAGATCATCAGCGAATAAAAGACAATCGCGTCTGGATGACGTGCAGAGGTTCCTAGCGCACCGATATTTTTCGTAGTCGGTGACGTTTTTCCGACTTACAATAGCGACCACAGCAAAAGTTTCCGAAGCTCCTTGTCAAACCTAGCAGGACTTTACTCCTCAAGTCGACGCCTTAACAACGAAGCAGCCACCTCAGTATTGAGTATACGACACCTATTGTGGCAAAGGAAGCTACAGTCATTATACGGTACCATAAGCTCTCAGGCAGATAAACCGGTATCGCAGATCTGTCAGTACGGTAGATCTACAAACAGCTTGATTTAGAGTATTTTAACGCTCCTAGCATTGATTGGGCTTCCGTAGATGTTGACTTGGCTCTAGGTCATTCGCAAAGGACATATTAGACGCAGTATTTGACGTGGGCTTGGTGCAACATTTTTCCCAACCGACCAGATTAGGACCTACTAGGTGTGAAGCATGTTGGATTTGGTATTCACCTTAATGCCGATCGATGTTACTCAGCTTCAGACTGAATCACTAATAGGTTTTAGCGATCCTTCCACATTATTTTTTGTATGGAGGCGTAACAGTGGCTGGACACCAGACTTGTTCGAGAAAGGAATTTTTGGAACTCAAGGTCGCGCGTGGAGTGAATTTCTGAGGTTCCAAGTATCTTTCAATACAAGTCTTGTGGCTGAATATTGAATCAGATTCCTTCTCTGATTCAATTGAAATCTTTATTTGCAACCATATACGTGTCTGGGGATTTACTGAGAAATATTCCCCGTGAAACCTGGTAAATTGTTTTCGCAATCTGCTGCTCTATTAACGATTCACTGCAGGCTACGTTACAATGACTTCTTCGCCGTGCTTCAAGTGCGCCAAGAAAGTTATTTCCTCATCCAAAGCCATGCAATGTTCAATATGCAGCTGCTGGATTCACACCCGATGCTGTAAAATGGAGGACACCACTTATCAGGCGTTGAGCCGTACCTTCATTTCATCTGTGAAGCGTGCATCCCCCGTCTGGAAGCCTTGCAGTCCTCCCACTTGCCAAATAAGGGAGATCTACGTATAAGCGGCTCCATGCTGTTTGATGATTTACAAGGCACAAGTGTTCCGGCTGATAGTAAAACGCCTCCACTTGGTAGCACACCGAAAAAGAGCAAAGCTGTGTCATCCGGACGCCGATTGAAAACTAGAAGGAAGAAAATTGTTGCACTGCCATCGAACGTGCAAGTGGAATCTGCCTCTTCAGACACTGCTGAACATGTGGTCACGTCTAATGAATTAGACCCTAATGCTAGCGCCACATATGCCTCTGTAGCCGCCATAAATACAGATGCCGATACTGCAATCTGGTCCAATATTTCGAACAGTCGACAAATTGGAATGCCGATTACCACAACAGTTTTCTAGAAATGTGGTGAAGGAGAATAAGATCTCACTTTCGAGCAGTAAAGCTAACAGTTCACCGGACGCACGCAAATGCTGCCTCATTATTGTGAATGCGCCGGAACCAGATGGAGAAACATCTGCTGCCAGAATTGAACAGGATAGCCAGTTTCTTCAATCAGTTTTCGGGAAAATGGTTGACCAATGGGAGGCTGGTATCACAATTGTATCAGCGTTCTGACGCAGAAATCTGGAGTGTCAAAAGCCCAGGGTTCTGAAAACAGTACTGGCTTCCGACGATCAGGCCCAAAAGATCCTAAAGCGTGTTCATCGACTGAAGGGTCAACCGTATAAAATATTACGAGATTTGTCGCCTGACGATAGAATCAAGATGAAGACTGCTACGATGGAGCTTAAGAAAAGATTATTGGAGGGTGAGAAGGACCTTCGTATTGTGGATTTTCGCGTAGTAAAGAGGCCATCCAAAGTTCGCTGAAGGCCCATACTGATCGAGCATCCAACTGCTCTCCATTAAAGTATTTCGAAGTGCTCTGTTTCAACGCGCGGAGTTTGAGGAACAAATTTGACGAAGTAAGCCATCATGTCTTGGCACTACAGATAGATATCGTTGGAATAACGGAAACCTGGCTGACACTCGACATTACTGATGCAGAGCTATTCATTCCGAATTACCGCCTACACAGAAGTGATCGAATTGGATCTCGACATGGTGGTGGGGTGGCGATATACGTCAAAGAACATTTATCCGTGGAGGTTGTTGATCGTTTCCGAGATGATGCTGGTTTTGCTGAAAGCATTTGGTGTCAGATCAAGTCCAGTAATGGATCAGCAATGATCGGTGTCATCTACCGTTCACCTTGCGCTCGTATCATGGCATTATTTGACCAGCTCCGCCGCCATGGGACGAGGAACGATTGTATGATACTCGGTGACCTAAATGCTCCGGATATCAACTGGTTGGAACTCGTTACAAATGATGAGTACCAACAGGAGTTTCTAAATCTGATTCTGGATTTGAACTTCGTGCAGCACGTTCTCGTTCCTACTCGCTATGGAAATGGCCAGACTCCGTCTACTCTTGATCTGGTCTTGTCACCCAGAGAGTCAGATGTGGTTGACTTATCCGTGGAACAGCCCATCGATACGAGCGACCATTGTGCTATTCGGTTCAAATGGACTTGGGGTAAACCGGCCCAGCCGTCGCGGCTTCCACGGAGAAACTTCTGAAACATGGACTTGAAATTGTTGGTTGAACAAGCAGCCTCAATTGACTGGACGTTTCCCGTTGATTCCACTATTGATGACTGTTGGAAATGGTTTCTGAATAATATCCGTCGCTTAGAGGATGTTGCTCCATTAACCTGAGATCGTCCCGGCTCCCGTGGCCCTCCTTGGTTTGATAGAAAACTTCGTACCTGCCTGCGGCAAAGAAAGCGTCTTTGGATTAAATTCAGAACGAACCGATCGGACGCCCATTACGAAGAGTATCGGGCTGTACGGAATCTTTGCTCAAAGCTGAAGAAGGATAAAAGAAGTCGATTCGAGCTTCAATTAGCAAATTATTCAAAATATAATCCTAAACAATTATTTGCGTACATTCGGCGACGGGTCAAATCATCGAACCCCGTACCTTCTCTCAAAAATTTGGAACGGGAGGTTATAGAGACTGACACAGGGAAATCTGAGGTGTTTGCATCGCAATACCAATCAGTTTACGCAATAGAGCCTACGTTATCCTGAAAACAAATATCGTCGACGGAAGTAATGGCCAATTTCGAGATTACGGCTGACATGGTGCGAATCCTCATCGAACATCTAAAGGTACAGACATCTCCAGGTCCTGATGGTATTCACCCTGCCATATTAAACCCTTTATCAAGGATCATCAGTTCACCTTTAGCCGCTTTATTCCAAATTTCAATCGATTCGGGACGTCTACCAGAGGATTGGAAAATGGGTATAGTAAAGCCGATGTTCAAAG
>JACCGJ010005851.1:0-12292 GCA_013407085.1 Atriophallophorus winterbourni
GTCCGCAAAAGATACGAAGCCAAAGCCACCTGCTCAACCGTAGGATCAGCGAAAACCCTCAGGTTCAAAACCAAAAGTCATGGTGCAAAACACTCCCAAAGTGGACACTATAGGTATTCGATCTAAGTTAGTTGAAACGTCCAGCAACCAGCGAAAGCGCCAAACACATAATGTACATTAAGTCCATGGACTAAGCGTGATTCGCACCAACGTAAAGAAAACGAGTGCCACCTTACTAGGGGACAGGCTAAAGCACGATAAAGAAGAATGGAAAAGGTTGTGCAACAACATGGACTTGGAGCCAGTTGAACCACTATCATTGATACGACTAAGTCTTTAACCTACTTCTTCAAATCTGGACCAGCCAAGATTGCTTAGAATCACGGTTCACTCTGAAAGGGATCTTGAAAACATCTTACTATCCGCTTTTCTCCTGCGTGAAGAGCGTTCAGAGACCACTGCAAGGATCTTTGCTGATGTGCCCTGGTGGGAAATGGCCCGAAAGGACCAGCAACAAAACCAAACGAAACAGAGGGATGTTCGAAGTATAATCATTTTGAGAGTTCCAGAAGCTGATGAAGCAACTGATAAAGCGGTGCAGCGCAAACACGATCAGTTACAATGGAGATTTCTCAGTGATATACTTGGTTTGCATGATGTAGCTGTGACGGACACGTTTCGCATCCCGAAATCTACGAGTTATAAAGGCATCGGTCCTAAGCACCTTAAAATAACGTTCTTGCGTAATGATATGTTGAACACGGTCAAAACTCGTTGGGAAAATGGCCGCAGAATAATCCCGCGAGAAATTAGACGAGGTGCATCGAAACACCATATTGGAAAGAAAGATGCACCACTAAGTTCAATAGAAATACTACCAAGTCAATCAGTTGTTGACGTGTCAGAGACAATTTCAGCCGATACGATAAATAACTGTATTCCAACAGTACATCCCAAAAACGATCAAGCATCCCTCAAGCAAAAACCTTCAGTTGCTGACTCTGGAGGAGTCGGCCTAACATATATTCTGCACTTTACTAGCCTTCTTCCCCACACCCCATCCTTATTTAGAAAAACAACTATGAAATTCATCTACACCAACGCACAATGTCTCGGAAATATAATCGGCGAACTACGTGCAGTTTTTCTGAGATGTTCACCAGACATCATCGCCGTAACGGAAACGTGTCTGCAGACTCAGCAAACGAATAGTGAACTAGAATTACCTGTAATGTCACTTATTCGTCGTGACCGTGAAACCAGAGGAGAAGGAGTAGCTTTATATTATAGCCAAAACCTTCTGTGCCGTGAGATTTCGGATCCAGAAATCGTGTTACTGGATACACTCTGGTGCTCAATCCGACTAGCTAACGGCGAAGACTGTGTTTTGGGAGTAGTATATCGCCCACCGTCTGCACAGGAAACTTACAATCTGGCCCTACCGGATAAAATTCGCATGGTTACTTCCAGATACACTTGTGGATTTTTGATTATGGGTGACTTCAATTTACCGAATCTGCAGAGCAGCACCATTTACCCAGAACACTCCCTCGAGCGCATTCAGTGAGTTGTTTGACGATATTCCTCGTTTTAACCACATTACATGTAATACCCGATACCGCGGAAACGATTTACCCTCACTCTTAGATCTCGTTCTGACAAGCAATGAACATGACATTGATAACGTTGCTTATGAAAGTCCACTGGGACTAAGTGATCACGTCGTCATCCAGTTTGACTATCTGTTTGAAACTGTAAGAACAAATGATGCCCGTAAAATAGTTAGGCGGATCAACACTATGGCGTTGAGTGATGCTCTGAAAAACACGTTTAACTGCCAACCGGAAACCAGCAACGTACATGACTTTTGGATATGGCTAATATCTAATCTCAAAAGTTCAATCGAAGTGAGCTCCGAATTTGTCCTCAGGAACTCAAGAAAAATCATTGAATTTAAATTAAGAAGCCGAACTCGTAAGTGGTTAACGGTACGAAACATTGCTTGGCGACACCATCGGTAAAACCCATCATCCGAGACCTGGGAAACATTCCGTTTACTGCGGAACAAAGTGAACAAATTTGTCATCCAAGACAAGTTGTGCTTCCAAGAAGTGATATCAAGCATAATGGAGCGAAACCCCAAAATACTCTATCGTATGGTTAACGATCAAGCTAAGGTGAAACCTGGAGTAGCGTCCGTGAACACATCAGCTGGACCAACAACAACTGCAGCAGAAACTGCTGATGCTTTAGCCACGTTTTATCCATCGGTATTCAACCCGATACAACATGCAATAAACAGCCCAAATCCAACACTTTCAAACACGGTTGCCCTAAGTGAAATAAGTGTCACTGAGAAACGCGTCCTCCAAGGTTTATTTAATCTTAAAACCGGGAAGTTTCCTGGGGCCGACAGAATAACCCCGAAAATATTGAAGCAATTTGCGAGTTTGCTATACAAACCACTCACTTATTTGTTCGAGCAAATACTGGCAAGCGGAGTGATTCCTACCGATTAGAAACGCGGAATAATTTCTCCTATTTACAGAGGTGGAAATCGCTCCGATGTTCCCAATTACCGACCCGTTACTCTGTTACCAGTGATTTCAGAATTATTTGAGCGACTCATTGTTGACGATCTAATAAAACATTTTGAGAACAATCAGTTGCTTTCAAGGAACCAGCATGGATTCAGACGAAATTATTCCTGTTTGTTTAATTTACTAATAACGCTAGATGATTGGACAAATTCGGTAGATAAAGGAGAAGAAATACATGCGTGCGACTTAGATACATATAAAGCATTCGATCGTGTTGACCATTCCCTACTACTGCAGAAGCTTGAAAGGCTTGGTATTACTGGAAAGTTGCTGAATTGGCTAAATGACTACCTAACAAATCGCACTAACCAGGTACGTGTTGATGGTGCATTATATACACCAATTGCAGCAACTAGCGGAGTTCTCCAAGGCTCAGTCCTTGGTCCGATCCTCTTTCTGGTTTATGTCAATGAAATACCGGAAATTGTTTGATGTATCATTCCGTTATTTGCGGACGACATAAAGATTCGGCGCAGCATTCGTAGTCCAGAAGACTGTCTACTATTACAAAAGGATCTTGATACGCTTCACAGCTGGTCGTTGAAGAACAACCTGCCGTTTAACTCCAACAAATGCAGGATCATGAATGTGGGGAATCGAGTAGAGTTCACATATCACATAGGTTCGCAAGTCTTTGAAAATTGCAGTGAAGAAAAAGAATTGGGTGTCTGGATATGCCCCAGTTTAGAAACATCGCTTCAAACTAACAGCGCCTTCAAAAAAGCAACACGCGTTCTAAATCTACTCGAACGTGTATTTGGGAAATTTTCGCCCTAGATATTCCCAAGGATCATGAATACATATTTGAGACCAGTCATGGAATACGGTGTGCAGTCATGGTCTCCGTGGCTCAAGAGGGATGTGGAACTTATGCAGCGAATCTATCACCGCTTAACGAAACTAGTTCTCATCATCCGACCCAACAACCATATAAAGAAAGGAATGGCCAACTGAATCTGTTTGATTTTCCCAATCGACGAATCAGAGGAGACCTCATCTTACTTTACAAAACATTCCATACCCCGAACCATCCCTTACAGGATTTATACACGTGAAGGGATACGTGGAATTATCGGACCCATGAATATGTGCTGGCCGTACCCCATTCCCGCCAGAACTGTAGAAGGTATTTTTACTCTGTCCGTGTCTGTTTAACTTGAAACAGTTTACCTTCAACCGTTGCTCACGCTACTGGCTTGCATGAATTTAAAACGAAATTAGACGCATTTTTATTGCATTATTCGTTTCCAGAACACTTATATACTGTTTAATCTATGTTCTTATATTGTTTATACACTTAAATTTCAATTTTTACCATCCTATGGTTGTTTTTAAGCTTGTTGCTTTTTAGACCATTTAAAACCTTGAATTACCTTGAATCAAATTTGCAATATATGGCGACGCCTTTGTGCGGCGACAAATGTATGCTAATAGCCGTTTTGATGAACATGTAGACTCGTCAACAAATCGCTGCTCGTACAACATACGTTTTCTGCGTTTTATGCCGTACAAAGGTTTCTAGCTTGCCCATGATTGTCATAGTCAGTGCCGTTTTTCCGGCTTACGAATATCGACCAGGGCTTTTGACGTTGCCGAAAAAGTTTCCGTAGCTCCTTGCACACCAAGGGGGAACTTTAGCCTCACGACGACGTGCGGACAACGAAACAGCCGCCTCAATAACTGTCCAAATATTATTACGGATCACCAGCCAACAATCTTCAACATCAGCTGATTGATCGAAAGACCAATCAAGAGATGAAGCAACATCCTGTAACCTACCCGCGTCTGCCTTCCGAAAATTCCTTCTGGAATTGCATCTGGTACGCAGCCAGTGTTGCGTTTCCAAATAAAACTGAGGGTGGCATGATCATTACAGCCTAATGGAGCTTTAGACCGAAGCTGAGTAATATCGAACTGCGTGGGAGTGAATACCAAGTCCAAAATAAACTCACACTTAGTAGGGCCTACTCTGATCGGATAGGAAACATGCTGCATGAGGCGCACATCACCACAGCGTCCAAAGAGTCCTGCTCGAATGACCCAGAACCTTTTTCTAGCGAAGTCCAATCAATACTGGGAGCATTGAAATCGCCAATAATCAAGCAGTTTGAGGATCTACCATATTGACATATCTGTGATATCAGAATATCGGCCTGAGAATTGGGAGGAGGATAAACGACACCTATCGTGGCAAATGAAGCTGCAGTCTTAACATGACACCGTGAACTCTTAGCCATACCGGCAATCTGCTGGAAGCAAGCCAACACTGTGACGGAAATATTTTGTTGGAAATATAGGGCAAGCCCACCACCGATTCTAGCGTTTGTTCGATCTGAGCGAAAGAGTCTATATCCAGGTAGGGCAAGCTCGGGATCATCCTGCTTAGGTGAGAACCAGGTTTCCGTCACTGCAATGATCGCTGGAGGGTCCTCTCTAATCCGATCGAAGAGTTCATCCAATTTGTTTCTCAAGCTCCCCACATTGAAATATATCACTCACAAAGATCCAGATCCCTCCAAATGCCCATCGTCAGAGGTTCCCAAAGAACTTTTGGCCCCATCCTCACAACCCGAAAATCCACAATGCGCAGGTCAGTTTAACCTGTGGCTCTGCGCTCGCTAATCTCCTGAGTAGCATTTCGCATTTTCACACGATCTTCCGGAGAGATATCACGCAGGAGTCAAAGTTCACTACCGTTTACCCTGTAACCCCTCTTTAACAGTATGGTCACTTGCTCAGCGGAGTCTAGCACAATCTTTAACGGTCTGAGGCGATCACCTGGCGCTGGCCTCCGGCCTAGACGAAACGCTGTGAGTACCGTTACACCCTTTTCACCTTCGTCAAAAAGGGGGAAAGAGCAGAATTTAAGAAATCGCGTTCCTGTTTAACCCTGTCTATCGCCAAAGCACCTGTTTGCTCCGGCGCATTGTGAAGAATGATACAGTATTTTTTACTCTCATCAGTGGTAAAATTCTGATCTTTCTTTTTGATTGCTTTATCTACTGTGGTAGTTCCTGGACCTCTTCGGGCTTATTACGGTCGTTGCACCTGCAAAATTGACTTCATCTTTTGAACTGAGTACAGGCGAGGAAGCAACTTCCGCAAAGGTGCGTACATCTTCCGATTGCACGCTAACTTGCTGTACACAAGATGCGTGGTGGTTATCCTCCTTCGAGGGTGAGCCACTATTTACAATCCCCCCATCAATATCTTCAGAGGTCAGTATCAGTATTAGTATCACAGGGCGATAGTCGACCAAGTCAAAACGAGTGCCCAGATTCTTTTGGAGGTGTGCTTGAAAACACCCGCCACTACTAGGATTGATTCGTAAGTAACACAGGCGTGTGTAACTGTGAATGGAAGATGGGAGAGGTCGTGGCAGAAGCCATGTCAACTTGAAGCTGAGTACATGCGAGCTTAAAACCAGTCGGTGGAAGGCATATATTACATATCGTGCGAATGATATCGCATGAATTTTTCTGAAGCCAACGATTCATCTCCAGCTTCATTCTACCACATCGAATATGTATTCACAATAAACATATTTCACATTGAACAGCTTTAGCGTTATTGGCGACCTGCTTCGAACAAACCAGACAAGAATCACCAGAGTGAGCAGCAGAGCTCCCATTTTCTTGAGGATTCCTTGCAGTCGGTGCTGCATGATCTCCTTTTGCAGATTTACGAGTTGTAACCATGTTCAAATCCGTTGAAAATAGAATTAAATTCTTGTAATAATCTTTAAATAGATCAGATATCCACAACAATATCAAAGTATCGTTATTATTATTATGCTAATTATTATTAGTATTATTATTCTAAATCGAAAGCGGAAGGGATAAAATCCCATTTGAGCTTCATCACAGCAGTTAACATGGGTGACTTCTGGTGAGAAGGCAAGCCCTGAGAGTGAAGGAACAGCACTATATCACTTCGGGCATCCGGTCCATCCGTCTCAACAAATGCTCATCCAACGCGATTTTGAATAGCTATTCTTCAGTTCAGTTCAGATTGTGCAGGACAGTATGTGGCTAACGAGCCAATCGAGCGTCCAGAATTTCTTTCGGTGGAAAGCGTCGGAGAAGCACACACAACCCACAAAATGTTTTAACTTTTTGTCAATTTGAAATCTTCGAAGGTCACGATGCCATGAGATTATGCGGATTGAATTCGGGCAGCACCGCGTTATACCGGATGCTGGAAAAATAAAAAGCAGTTTCTCTTTACCAGCACGGTGAGGGGTCAGCTGAAGTAGAATCGTGTATAATAAATAAATAAGAATAACACAGAGATCTCTAGCCTTTACTTTATTTACAGGATAACGCTAACGGTGAACTACCTAAGCTTGTATAACAATTAGGGAGAGTATTCAGCAAACTATTACCCCAGTTGCGGTCCAAACCCTGCCTAAAACTCAAGATGATACTGCAGGATAGAAGGTCTTCTGAAGAATGTTCCAGAAGTTTACAACCCCTGCCTGTGAAGATTGCCTTCATTCAAGCAATTAGAAAACCCTGTAAGCTTGCTCTCAAGAAGGCGGTGATTCATGGAATAAAAAGACTTGCTAAAATATAAAATGCTGACGGATTTTGTCAGGCAATAATTTTCTAGTACTTTTGAGACGATGCTAATCAGGCTGACCAGTCTATAGTTCCCAACAGTTGACCTGCAACCACCCTTGTGTATTGGTAACATCATGGCTTCTTTTCATCACTAGGTATAACTCTCAGGTTCAAGCGTGAATTGAAGAGCTTGCATAAATGTTCTAAAAGCACTGGGGCGAGATTCTTTAGCACAATCGAGTGGAGCCTGATGCCAATCGAAGGGCTAGTGAATCCATTACGATTTTACCGAACAGCACATCGCCACGAGTCTTTCTGTCTGGATTAAACGACTTGACGGGCTTATCACAAATGAAGATGAGAGCCAAGCAGATGTATCCAGAAGTTGCTCTTCTTCTATGGATGCGGCCTCAATCCTCAGACAACGGTCCGTAACATCCATGCAAGAGGCTGTTGAACCGGATACTCCTGATTAAAGAAGCACGCGAAAAAACGTGCACCTCCCTCGGGTGCTTCGACCGAGGACCAAGCAGGATTAGTTTCAAAGGCACGCATAACCAGCGCCTTAGTGCTGCACGCTTATGTGTGCAGCATGAGGAATAAGTGGGCTGACCTCTCTCATCGTGTGGTTGAGTTTCACCCTAGGGTTATAGCCCTTTCTGACACCTGGCTGTCCGCGCTTAATGATGTGCCAATAAACATTAGCGAGCAGTATCTCGTCATTGGATGCGATAGACCTGGTGATAGAAAAGGCGGTGGCGTTGCACTCCTCCTAGAGTAGGGCTTGCACGATACGGGCAAGGGTATATCCCTAGTCAGTGAAAACGTCCAAGCTGTTACGCGCATCCTGACTTGCTACAAGTCAGCCCTCGCACTTGCTTGTGTCTACGTCACACCAAGTGCAGCCCAGCAGGAGATTACACAGCTGATAAAGAGGCTCGACAGGTTGTTTCAATCAGATCCTAGCATTTCATCCACTCTCGACCTGATATTGTCGTCCTAGCACGAAGCCGTTAGACTTTTAAAATACCTACCACCGCTCGGCAAAAACGATCATGTAATGATAAGATTCGAAACGGTACTGCGTTTCACAAACCTATTGATCGCCCTAGACGCAATTTTAGGCTTGTAGACTGGGATTTTCTCCTACAGACTCCAAAATCTCCCTTTCAGTTCTCTAACGATTTCAATGTAAGTGAAAATTGAAATCGAATTTGTAAGTATATAAAGGAGTTGCAAAACATGCACGCACTGCCGCAAGTGGTGAAAAAGCATCATGAGCCGCCTGGTAGACTCCTCGAGTTTGTCGGTCTACCCGTAAACGACATCGTTCATGGCGGCAATATAAGCTATCTCTCACTTCTGGTTCTTGGGTCCGATACAAAACCGCTCGGAACGCTTGTGTTAAAATACAGCGTTTGCTCAAACAGGAGTTAAGTTATCCTTAGCTATGGATGCTAAATCCTACCCAAAAGATTTTATAGCTACGCTCAATCGAAAGGTAAAACCAGGGAAATCATTGGAGATTTGAATCTGGAGGACTGAAAAGTAGCCGATACCTTCATGTATAAGGCGACTGTTTTCTTTAAATGCTCCATCTAGATCGTCTAATCTACTACCTGGTGCTTCTGCACTAGATGAGTTGTCTTTAATTGAACCCGAGGTGTATAAAGCACTTATCCATGTTCGCGTCAACAAAGCTGAGGGACCAGATGATATCCACTCGATTGTGCTAAAGAATCTTGCCTCAGTGCTTACAGAACCTTTATGCAAGCTCTTCAACTCATACTTGAACCTGAGAGTGGTACCTAGTTAGTGGAAATAAGCCCTAATCGTGAAAACACACAAGGGTGGTTGCAGGTCAACTCTTGAAAACTATAGAACTGTCAGCCTGACTAGCATCGTCTCGAAAGTATTTGAAAAACCGCCGCGTGACAAAATCTGTCAGCATCCTTGTTGCCATTCTCTACTGAGTGTAACTGAGCATGGATTTCTTTAGGGTAGATCCTGCCTGACTAACTTTCTTAGTTTTCTCAATACTGCCACAAAAAGGATGGATGCAGGGAAGCCTACCGAAGCCCTCTACATAGACTTCAGCAAGGCTTTCGATTCCGTAAATCACCGCCATCTGGAGATCAAGCTTACAGCAAAAGGCATACGGGTAGTCTGTGCGCTTGGATAAAGGCCTTCCCTACAGTTAGGGCATTCCGGGCGACTGAAGGTCGCGGGCTGCTCGAATTTGGTACGTGATCCCAATTCTTTGATTACACTTGCTCTGCTTATATTCAACGTATTCTCGTTACATATTTTAACTCAATTTCATTGAAATGATATCTGTTGAATCCATTAAATATTTCCGGTAAAAACATGCACTCGAAAACCCTATTATCTTCTCGGAATAAGCTACGTAAATTATCTAAGCCTAGTAATTGTACTGTTAGATTAGACAGTGACACTTCTATTATTTTGAACAAATTAAAAAACTAGAATCAGAGTTGTCAGAACTTAGAAACGAACTAGCAACATGCAAATCCAACCATAGTTCTCTAAAACCGCTCTTATCTCTCATGAACTCTGATATTAGTATTGACCACGATATATTGATTCAAGCAAATAAATTTATAGAAGCTATGAGCACTGAAATATATCAAAGAGAAGCTCGCGCGAAAAATGTTATCATCTTTAATATTGCCGATAATTACCCTTTAAATGATTTAAGAAAATGTATATTCTCTACATATGGCATCCCCACTGAATGCTTCACTATAGCTCGAATTCGTAAAAACACAATTAAACAACGGACCCCTATTTTAATAAAATTTTCAGATAAGAGTTTTGCGTTGTATTTACTTGATAATCAAAACCTTTCGAAAAGTATACCTAGGTTCTCGGGTGTGGTCCTAAAACCGGACTGAACACCCATGCATCTGCTCCAATACTAGTAACAATACCTCAGATACCAACAAACAAATGCAATGTGAATCTGTAATTGAAATTAACTCTAATAGTTCCCAAAGTTCGACATCCGCACCTGATAATCAAGGTGTGAGTGTAACTCGGCATCTGCATCTACGCCCGCAGCGTTTAACTAAACTAAGACAAACACGACCCCTCTTACCAAACCCTCCTACTTTCAAAGAAGCACTAATCAGACCACCTTCCCGACAACGTATGCAGACAACTAATTATATAAGTGGTTCACCCAGTCTGAACAACCGTATTGGCATATCTCGTTTCTTAATGAATAACCCCCTATCATATAAGCAACACTATCACCAATCATCACCACCTCCTACACCATTTTGTAATATTCAACCTTATTATAATTCATCTACTGTTACACAGTATCCATCTTATTATAATAAATATATTCTTCAAACTTTATTTTACAATCCTTATGTTTCTCGCCCCAACTATGAACCATACTTTAACTCTAATACCACTTTTTTTCAAAAATACATAAACTAAATTTTAGGCATAGTAAACTCTCTAATGTACTCAACCCAAATCCTTTAACTTCTGACATTTATATTCTTCGTTTTCTGGTCATAAATGCTAGATCAATTATACCTAAAATCCATATACAAAAATCTTACCTATCTTCTAAACCTGTAGATATTATTCTTATAACTGAATCCTGGACCCGTGATGATCACTCTGACTTTAAACTCATGATACCTAACTACCAGGTATTTAGGAGAATCCGCACTCTGAAACGAGGTGGTGGTTGCCTTATTTATGTGCATTCAAGATTTAAAGCTAATAGTATAACATCTTCGAATTTAACAGAACTTGAAGATTCACTATATATAGAACTACCTATACTAGATCTCTTAATAGGCTGCATCTACTACCCACCAGGCTCAACTTCATATAATCTGAATACATTAACTCAAGCTTTCATCGAAACGTCATTACATCATGCACGCTATAAACTTATAGCCGGTGATTAAATCATGCCTAATTTAAACTGGCACGAACGAAGTAAAGTTAGCTCTCATACAAATTTTATGGAAACGCTTGACTTACTAGGTTACAAACAATTTATTGATAGACCAACTAGAAAGGACAACATTCTTGACTTAGTCTTTACTCTAAATATTGATCCAAACAACTTACTAATATTGCCTTCCCCCTTCAATGGGGACCATAAAATTTTATCCTTCCACCAATCATGCACTTGCAAAGCTACCAATGAGGTCAAGACTCTTCACCGTTTCATCGATTGGAACTTACTTTCAACACTTATAAGGATTGAAGATTGGTCTCATTTCTTTCTTTCACATGATTTTCCAACTATATCCTCGACATTCCATTCGAAAATGATAAGTTTAATCGATAAAGCTAGCAGTTCTAGAAAACGCATAAAACGAACTAGGCTCGAGAAAATGGAAAATAAAATAAAAGAATGGTCTAAAGTTGCAATTAACAATAACGACATCTTTGCTCGTTTACGTTCTTATGAACTATTGAGTGACCACAAACTCATTCTAGACCACACATTTATTGCATCAGAAAATAGAGCACTGAACAGTTGTGATAAACTAAAATCACTCAGCAGGTTATTTAAATCACGATCCGTAAACTCAACCAGCAAAGTAGATTTTATTATTCAGGATCGAACATATAATTCGGCAGAAATAAGAATTACAGACCCTATTACAATCTGCGAAGAATTTCTTAAATATTTTAATACTACTTACAATACTTCCATCTATACAGATATGACTAGAACATTTCGTTCACCTAGTGTATTAAATACTATATGCATAACTCTGAATGACTTTAAAGAAGTCTGCAAGCAAACTACGTTCAGTATCAAGCCAGACATAACAGGCATTCCACCAGCCATTTGCAGAATGGGTGGTGACGATTTCAAACTTCTTCTACTGAACTTATTTAACACTTCAATCGAATCTGGAATCTTCCCTTTAGAATGAAAACACTCTGTCGTTACACCCAGACATAAATCTGGCTCGAAGCACACGGTATCAAATTATCGCCCAATTAACCACACAGCAATACTATCTAGATTACTTGAAAAAATAATAAAAAACTATCTTAAATCACTTATCTCCAAGTTTTTTCTCTAAAGCTCAACATGGCTTCCTAAATAAAAGATCATGCATT
>JACCGJ010005852.1:0-10713 GCA_013407085.1 Atriophallophorus winterbourni
TCGTTTAGGGATTTACTTTTTCATGGTTGTATGGCAGTTAAGCATTCGGTACGTGCTACCGGTGTATTGCTGTCTTTGATGATGATGATGATGTCACATGCGCAGTACAGAAATACTTTACAATTGCACATCAGCATAAAACATTACGTACTTGTTAGAGACTTTGACTTGACACTCCATTTTACTAATTTAATAAAATTACACTGAACTTAACCTGCGACCTCGATTATTTGGTGCCTACCGGAACTCCTAAGAAAATGATGATATGGCATGAAAGCACAAGCCTGATCCAGGCAGTGCCACGCAGTCAGAGCCTGCACGTGGGCTGAGATACTGTCAGGTTGCCCAGGCGTAGACAGATATGACAAAAGAAATAAAGGAAATATAAATGGTAGTGAATCCAGCCTGTTCCAGCATTCAGCTCGCTACCGGTGACCAATCAATTTAGCACGATTTTAGCCACACAGCATAGAAATACTGCACGATTGCACATCCGTGCATGATAAAAACTTCAAACTTGACTCGCATCTCAGAGTTATCTAATCTTTGAACGCTGATAAAAATCGTTAACTTTTAAGGCCTGTTATTTTGCGACATCGTTGCCGATTTTCCAAATTATGAATCTGCGATTAATACGTCGTTATAAGGGATCATCAGCTTTACTAGGCGGAAACTGCGTCTGAAATGAAAACTGCAACGAACATAGAATTTGAGACTGTTTTGTCTGATTTCTACCGCGCCTGAAAGCGCCTCATACATTCGGCTGGGTTGCATAGTTTGGTCCTCAAAGATAAGATAGCTAAGTATGTTGAACATTTAAGTCAGTTACTGGGCAGACCATCAGTCATCAGTACAGTTGACATTACGCCAGTACATAGCTGCGGCTACCCAGTTAACTGCGACGTCCCATGGGAGTACGAGATTTTACGATGGATCAAGAACGGCAAATCGCACGGAGAGAACGGGATTTTCGATGCACTTATTAGAGGCTGCGTGGACGAATTAACTTCTCTATTGCACCAACTATTTTTCTATCTAGAAGATTGAAGTTTTGCTGTTAGACTAGGGTATGTCTCTCATACTACCGCTACCTAAACGTGCTGATAACTATGTGTGTTCTAACTAAGGTACGGCTACGGACGGGATGTGTAGACCAAATATTCGCCTTGCGTAGGATTCTAGATCATCATGTGCTGTTTCAATCGCAAAGGATAGTGTCTTCACCATTTTCGTACTGTCTTCGAGTCCGTGATCCGTGGTCGTCTACGAGACATTATGCTATCGGATAGGGTAGCCTTGAAACACATTAGTTTAATTAATGTCTATTACAAATTTATTAGGGTTCGGATTTGTATCCACGGTAAAGAATCATTTGCTTTTAATTCGCACGCCAGTTCTTCTGTCGTATAGACGGCAGAGGGTTGCCCCATGTAAGCTGCATCACATAATCTTCATTGACATAGTCCAGTCACTGACATGATCGTTATTCAGATGAACGGATTTCATTTAACGGTGGATTGTGTTTCCAAAACAACTGGCAAGCATGTGTCAATTGCATGTTCGAAATGTTTATCCGTGTTTGCAGCGAAGACTTCCCGGAAGGACATTCCGTATGTGCACTATTCTGGTGGATGAGGTGCACTCAGCAAGCCGCTGAGTTCTTCGCTTCTAAAGCAACATAGGATGACCTATCGTTCTGGCATTCGTTGTGAGCGTAAAATACACCGACAGCCATACTGTTTCAGGCGATACTCAAGCCCGAATAAGTCGAGTTTTGTTCGACGCTTTTCATAGCCCAACAATTCGACTTCCAGAACCATCATTGTAGCATGGCATTACACTGGCTCTAGCGTACTGCACTCTCCCATAGTTAGTGGGTAGACAGCTGGACTTCAATACTGATGACAGTTGAAGTTCGATGAGGGGAACAGAGATAGTGACTCACTATCAGCGGATGACAAAGACCACCCATATGTGGAGCAATTTTTGCGGTCATCCGCATCTTTGCGCACAATTGCGGACGTAGCTTTCTCGAATACACACCATTTACAAAATTTTATTAGTATGGATGATGCAACGATTACTCGCCTCCAACAGTGATTGCGCAATAGTCGGGAAAGAGTAAAACGTATACATATGTAAGGTCCAAGGGTCTACCTAGAGATCCGGCTATGCAAGCTTGGCCCAACGACTGAGTACAATAGAGGCTCAACTACATGTAGTGAAACAACCGCCTGCCATTGAAAATGTTGTTGGATCTCCATTTTGAAAGAAACCACTTTGGGATTCCCGGGAACGATGTAATATCATGTTGAATGCTCGCGAGAAAAATGGGGATATGGGTGATATACATTTACATCAGGAGTGCACCTTCCTACAGTCCATTATTTAAAGCTATTTAATCAAGAGGAGGAGGGACTTCGGACTTGGCCTCAAGTGAGGGGGATAAACCACGAACACAGAAAATTGTCTAGCCCTTCAAAATACAAAGTGGCCTGTCTGTTGCGGATAAAATGAAAATGAAAACAGCCACACAAGAATTGCGAGCACGTAGGAAAGGTAGATCACCATATATTAAATTTTCGGGTAGTGAGAAAGAGGATGTACATTCGTTGGAAGATGCTCGCAATCCTACCCCAGTTATGATCCGTGGGAGTGAAAGCCGCAAGGAAGCTGTCATTCTGATGTCGCTCTACTTGTTCACGAAACTTATTTGAATGTATGTTCCATTCGAGGTGTAGGCACCTTATCCCAGTTTGTTTGTGCTTACTTTTCTATAGATTCCTTAGCTATTTAAGTCTCAACCTTGCCCATTTTTTCATAGTTGCGGCAGTTAAGCATTCGGTACATGCTACCGGTTTAATGCTGTCTGTGATGATGATGAACCCACTAAATCCTTGTGAAGAGATTTCGAATATTCTTTTTCAGCCCGACTAGTCCACGAAACAAACTTGATAATGTTACTGAAATTGTCTGACGGCGCATGCCCGATACAATTGCTCTAACGGAATCTTTGTTAACAATTGATATATGTGATATTGAGTGCGCGCTACCATACCATACGTTTTTCAGAAGTGATAGAGCAGCTTTGAGATCTGCTGGTGGTGTCGCTGTATACTTTAAAGATCACCTTATCGTGGAAATGCTGAAAGCATCTGATATAAGGTAAAGTATACTTCTGGGGCTGTCACATTTAGGGTCACTTGGCGCTTACGTTCCTGAGTTATATTCTCGAATCAAACGATAGCACTGGCAAATATATTACTCTTGGGATTTGAATACGCCGGATATAAACTGGGCGGGTTTAGTTGCGAGGGATGAACCAACAAGAATTCTTATATATGATTTTGGAGCTGAACTTGGTGTAGAATGTAAACAACCCCACGAGGGTGTTAAACAACTCTCTTCGAATTTGGATTTCGTGGTCATACCCAGATTTTACGATGTTGCAAATCTATCTATCGATGCCCCTAATGGTTGCAGCGATCATTGCTCCTTGTGGTTCGTTTAGAATGTATGTATGAAAGCACAAGCCAGATCCAGGCAAAGTGCCGTACAGTCAGAGACTGCACGTGGGCTAAGATAAAAGTCTTCAACCGAGAAAACGAACGAATGCCGGAAAAAACTTCTGGAAATTAGACACAAATAATTTAATCACGTCTGCAGACTCGATTGACCGGTCTCTTTCACCGTCTCTTTTTCACCTGTTGGTTGGACTTTTTTGGTAAACTCCAATCACTTAAAAGTCACGTTTCATTGATGAACGAAAGACCCCTCTCAAGGGTCCGCCATGGTTTGATAGCATACATGAGGAAAAGAAAGCGGTTATGGTGGAACTTCTTTTCCAGCGGGTGCACACATGAGCATGAAGCCTCCTTAACCAATGTACCTACTTAAAAAGAGAAAATCGTTTGTTATGTGAAGCCAAGTAGGTACCGAAACGTTTGTTTGCATATATTAGACGGAACCAAAGCTTCTCAACATATACTCTGTTAAAATCTATGACCGAACATGGAGACGAATGTAAAGCTATAATTCTCATGGCTCAGTACAGCGCGGTTTATATGGAAGGGACATTTCCAATTCCATTGTTTAATGAGAGTAGCGCCGAAATACCAGACATTCTGATATACCAGAAATGGTGCAGCGTTCACTTGAACGACTTGACGACCATTCGGCGCCTTGTGCGCCGAAGAAAAAAGCTGTGGAAGAATTATCGCGTCATACAGGGAGTAATCGATGATGATATATAGAAGAAAGTTAGAAATTTATGTACAGAAACGAAAAGAAGAAAGAGGAAACAATATGAAACACGGTTAGTGATGGAATCCACTGTTTCTCCTGAAAAGCTTTTGGCATACACTGGCCATAGAGCCAGTGTTCTCAACGATTCCGAATCTGGTAGTGGATGGCAGCTCTATTGACTCGGATTTGTACAAATCATAAGCCCTCGCCGCTCAGTATGCATCTGTTTATTCCATGGAAGAGGATGACTTTTCGCTGGAACCGGTATCCAAGTCGGGTAAAGCAACTATTACGGTCGACCCAGAGATAATTAGAAAAGCCTTGGCATGCATTGACGATTAATAATATATTGATCGAACATTTGAGCATACTTTTCACTAACTCGTTATAAAAAGGAAAACATCCAACGGAATGGAAATGTGGTGTAATTAAGCCTATATGGAAACCCAAGTCTGCCGGTAAATTATAGACAAGTCACCCTTACATCCGTGATCGGAAAGGTAGTAGAGCGAGTGGTGAAGGATCAATTGGAGGTCTTCCTACATTCATCGGGCCAGTTTGCACAAGAGAATTTAATAAAAGTCGTTCATGTATGACGAACCTCTTCATGGCGCGGGAAGTTTGGACCACCGCGGTGGATGCTGCGACTCCTATGGATGTTATATTCATTGATTTCAGCAAAGTATTTGATCGTATACCACACAACCATCTACTATCCAAGCTTGGGGCAGTTGGTATCATTGGATATGCACTCAATTGGATCGAAGATTTCGTCAGCGGAAGTGTTAACCGAGTGGAGGCAAATGGAATCCGAGCCAAAGCTACCCTGGCCACATTAGGCGTACCGCAGGGTTACGTTCTCGGACCATTCCTGCTCAAACTGTTTGCTGTATTAAATGGGAACTGTTTGCTTTGTGCAGGTGACCTAAAGATGTGGAGTTGGGTTTGTACAGGTGAGGACGGAGAATTCTTGTAGTGGAACTTAAATCAGTTACAAGACTGGTCCGACTGCTGGAAATTACCAATAAATTCAACGAAGTGTGCAATTATGTACATACGACCTGGTTCGATGATGAGAACGTACTATCTTGACGGTAATTCTAGCAAATCTGTACAATGAGAGAGTACCTGTGTCGGACTAGTTGAAGACCAACGCGGAAACCTCTCGTAAGGCAGTCACCGCTAATCGAATTTTATGGGCAGTGCAGCGAGCATTTTCAATGCTCACTCCGGATATGTACAAGATAATCTATGGCTCACATATCAGGCCTCCTCTTGAATACTGCCTGCCAGCGTGCTATCAATTATCAAAAGGAGAAAAAACTATTCTCGCGAAATTTTACGGCAAATTGTGAAATGTCTCCATTTGCTCATTTATAAGGATCGTCTTGACAAATTGCGTCTGTATCCACTGGAGCATAGACGTAGATGCTTTGACCTCCTAATTTCCCGCCGAATTCTTCCAGAATGTTACGGGTCGACCTTACAAAAGTTTTTCACATTAATAAAAGATAAAATAACTCGTGGTCACAGCCTGGAGTTGAAAAAGCGGAGAACGCTGCGACTCCCGGCGCAATTAACATTGTCAAATCGGGTGATCAACGCATGAAAAACATTTCCGCAAGATGATCCGAAGGAGTATGCAGTTAATGGCAAAATCTCCGATAGATCAACTGCCACAAATTGGTGAGTCCGACATTTTCATTTTTGGATTTTGCTGTCATATATATTTTTCATGTACGAAAATGGCAGCTTGAGTCAGCATTGTTAATACCACCATTGATGAGATTCTACAGACAATTTGTCGCACTTTAGCCTTCCCTCATTGTCTTGTACGACCTTCGCCTGTGTGGGTTCGCACAAATCGAAGCACTTTTCGATTCTTACCGCGTGAAAAGTCATCCAGCCCAGTATGACCGTGTAGTTAGTATGTTGCCACCGTCAGTCGCAAAAGAGGTTGCCTATTTAATATACAACCGCCATGCTGATAATCCGTACGAGGCAGTTAAACTTGCAATCATTTCACTACTTCGTCTAATAACGAGCAGAAGCTTTTGTCGGGCGTGGAAATGGGTGATCACGCTCCGTCACAACACCTGCGACACGTGCTCCAATTACAATGAGACAAGTCTGTGGATGATAAAAACAATCGTGGATTATGTCAGCAGAGTCTTATGTCAGACCTCCGCAAAGTCTTAGCCAATATGGGCAAAGCACCAATCTCAGACATTTGGCACGCATTGCAAATGAAGTTCACGATATCTCGCACAACGTTACAATATCTCACGTAAGACACACGAGTGAAACAAATTCGAAATTTGAAATGCAAGTACAAAACATAGCACGATCCCGTAGTAACTCTCGAAATCGTCATCCCAATCAGCACAAGAAAGGATCCACCAGTCGTTCTAACGGATCGGGTTTTTGCTATTAGCATTGTAGATTCGGTGCAAAGGCCCTGCATTACACGCCACCTTGCACTTACGTCTCAAATTTGGCCAAGCAGGGAAATCGCGAAGCCAGGCAGTACATGCAGCAACTCTGTATGGCACCCCTCGAGGCTGTCTCTTCTACGTTACCGACAGGTCCAGTAAAATGCGATTCCTTATCCACACCAGTACCGAAATTAGCGTCTTTCCAACATCCAATATAGAACGCGACAACCCGTCTTAGTTGACGTTACAGGCGGCAAACGGCACGAAAGTTTCTGTTTTCGGTCAGAGATTGCATTCTGTCGAATTAGATTTGAGACCTAACTTTCGATTGATTTTCACACTCGCGATGTAAAAGTAGCAATTCTGGCTTACAAACAATTTTCCGAAGTTTTTAAACCGTGTTCACAATCTACTACCGTTAAAAATGACGTCGAAAATTACATTCTGACCCGTGGTCCTCCAGTGATTAATTGTCCCTGTCGTTTTGCTCCCAACAAATTCGAGTTCACAAAGCGTGAGTTTGAACACATGCTTGAAATTGGAATCATACGACCATCTCAATCGTCCTTAGCAAGCCACCTTCACATGGTTGATAAGAATAAAGCTGACGCTTGCCATCCTTGTGAAGATTACCGTGACAGACATACTATTCCCGATCGCTACCCTATCCCCCACATACACGACTCCGCACTTTCTTTGCATGGAAAGATTGTGTGTTCTAAACTAGACCTGATGCGTGTTCACCACAAGATACTTGTCGCCGAGGAAGATATCCCGCAAACAGCCATCACCACACATTTTGGTCTTTTCGATTTTCTAAAAATGCAATTCGGTATACGCAACGCTGTTCAAACCTTCCAGAGATTCATGGACCAAGTTTTTTTAAGAATTATCTTTTGTTTATGAATATATTGATGACGTCCTTATTGCTAACTCGTCTCAAGTGGAGCATGCAGAACATCTGTGTGCGGTATAAAAGTTATCTTTATGAAATTCTTCCTTTTCCTTCATCTTTACATTATAATTTGAATCAATTTCCAGACTCTAAAATTTGTTGATTATATTTGCCGGTATTTATATTTATGTTGTATTAGATTGAGAACATTCCTTTTGTTATTAAAAACTTGTTATTGTTAATCTTTTATTTGGTCAATCATTTGTTTTAATTGTTCGTTTCGGCCATTGTCTGCTTTGTCATTGAATTTCGGTGGCATTTTGAGCTCTCGTATTTTGCTTGAACTTGGACGCCATTTTGGTGTCAATTTTATTGTTACGGAACTTTTGAACGACATTTTGTTAACTCCTTTCATTTTATTTATATCTCAGGTAGTCATTGAACTTGTTTGCATTTGATATAATTGATTATAGAGTATTTGGATGCCATATCCAAATGTGGTAGAATTAATGGTCTCTCATTCTCTGTAGAAAAATCCAAGTTCATGTCTTTAAGATGTACAATTCCTGATAACTCAATCATTCTTAATAGTAATCCCATTCAAATTATCGATGGCACACTTGATTTTAGGTTCAAATATTCAGCATCGCTTACATTCAATGAGCATATACATCACGTGATCTCAAAAGCAAAGCAGAGTGTTAATATGATTCATAAGTTTTTTACTCTCCCACACTGTAAGTTAGAACTTTATAAACTTTTCACTATATCCCGCTTTGATTACTGTAATATAATATATAGCAGTATAAACAAAACCGATTTCATCGTTTTGGAAAATGTACAACGTACTTTTACCAAATCAATCATCGGATATAGCTCGAATCAATCATACAGAGAAAGATGTAAGCACCTCAAGCTTGAACCACTATGGTTCCGTAGAATTAGACACAACCTAATACTGTTTTTTAGAATAATATATTTTGATAATATAGATATATATTCGACTTTTCGCTTCCGACAAGGTTCTAGATATAATTCATGAAATCAAGATAACCTAGTGGAATTACCTGTATTTTGTACGAAAGTAAGAAGTAACTTCTACCTAAATAAATACGCTAGACTCTGGAATATTCTTCCGAAAAACATAAGACTTTGTGTTTTACTATGTGATTATAAATCACATCTGAATTCATTCCTCACAGTTGAAAAAAAATTGATGAAATTTCTCAACCTAGATGTCTCATTAGATGAACTATACAATCATGGCATTGCTGGATATTAACAGTGATATCAATTTTTCAACTTTCATAACGAAAATTCACTTGGTCCCTTAGTATTTATGTTACAGATTACCTCTTTACATCCACGTGAGGAATTCCGGCTCATAGACGATGCCAGACTTCGACCCCGAATCTTCTACGGACACCCACAAAAAGACATTCTCCATTCAAAACATATATTTTGACAATAACAAAGTGTTCCAACTAAACATTTTTGAAGATTCTGACTCTTCAAGTTTTCCCACATTTTCGATTATCAGTTCCATCGTTCTTCAATATTCTTCGTGTCATTTTTTCCCTCACCCGAATTTTCTTCATACAATAACAGCTCATTTATTTAATTTCTGTTAAACTGATTGATTACCATTCACTTTTACCATTTTAACGAACGAAAAATTCTTTGTACGTATGGCCTTGAAAATTCAATAACTATTGTCCATTTTTTATGCTTTATGTATACAAACAATTTTGATAATTATTGATCATGCTCAGCATGCCTTGGAAATCCAAGAATAAAACATTTATTTATTTATTTTTTGCTACACTGTTTGCTGTTACGTTCCTTACTTTACCGTATAACATCTGAATTGTTGTTTTAAATTTGTCGAACTAAGAAACAGGTTAATTACGCGTTACTCACGTCACAGACGTTACAGTACTCAACTTGGGGTTTGATTCTTTTCGAACTTGGCGATAAGTACTTAACTTGAGAAAATACAGTTGACGATTCGTGAATCGATTGCAGTGTACAATCTTGGTGACGTCCCATTTTATTTTTTATCTTTCTATCCCAGTGAATCTTTCTGTATATCGTTTCTGTATAGAATGCCTGAAGTGTCTTCTAAGGTAGCATCGATCGAGTCCGTAGCTCGTAGATGGCATAGAGTTTAATAATACAGCTTCTTAACGCGCATTGCATTTAGAGCGGGAATTGTCGGTAGCTATATCCACGATAGAGCGCTCGGAAAGGGAAAAAAGAGAACTCAATGAGAACAATTTGATAGCTGGCAAGAGCAGCAGGCCAGAACGGAACGGTACGACAAAATCCGAATTGGAACCCTCGATGAATATAGGCCTCGGACTACCCAAGGTTGAATTATCATACTTTGATGGTAATCCAATTGACTATTGGAAATTCATGAGGCAATTTGAATGTTACATCGAATCGCGGCTTATGGACCCGGTACAACCATTGCTATATCTGATGTTTTATTGCCGTGGGGAGGCTCGTAAAGCCATTGATGCCTGTGTCATGCTGCAACCCACTGAGCGTTATACGAAAGAAAAACAATACCACGAGATTTGTTCGGGCTACCGCATGTCATTGCCTGGTATACAGTGGATGAATTGCTTGAAGAAGCCAGAACGCTTTCCAAGAAGGTCGATGGTTTTTCTGAATTGGCAATAAAGATGGAAAATTGCCACATTACGCTGACACAAATGAAGTGCGAGGCTGATTTGAATTCGGTCAACACTTTGGAAGGTGTTGTAAGGTGCTTACCTGTAGCCTCACAGCAGCAGTGGACCGATGCTGCCGACGCGATTACGGCTGATGGTCTAGAGGTAAACTTTGACCGACATTCCGAGTTCGTTTCTCGTAAGGCAAGAGTTGCTAGAAGTCGATTTGGCCAGCTTTGTCGCTCTGACACGTCGCAGAATTTAGCAGCATATGCTTCAAATTTTCGTGATCAAAGAAAAGTCAATGCCACTATGATTGGCAAGTCCATAAACAGCTTGAAATGCTGTAATTGCAAGGGACCGCACAAATTACATCAATGCATCGAATTTCGAAATCTCGACGTAAAGAGTCGTTGGGATCTGGCTGAACAGTTATCTGCCTTCGGCAGTTCCATAGGTC
>JACCGJ010005853.1:0-11729 GCA_013407085.1 Atriophallophorus winterbourni
AAAGTGATTCAAAGTTGTAATGGTCTAAAAAGCATTTAGCCTAACAATAACCATAGGATGAAGTTATGAGGTATATACAATAAAAAGGAAGAACAGGAAAACTCATGTAGTGTAAATCGTATCAAAATTTGGGTTGTCTCTCAAGTATTTGTCCAAATTAGCTTTAAAAATATCCAGGTTGGCTGAGTGTGTAACAGTGGAGGGGAGGGTGTTCCATGTGAAACTTACACGTACAGCATACGAATATCTTCGACAGTTCAGTCTTGAAGTGGGAATAAGCACTGTAAGTTCATGTTTCCGACTGGCACGGGGTGGTGAGCGTGTGGAAATTTTGAACAAGGGATGGTTATGGACGTGCATAATGTTGTACATCAGTATCAGGTCACCTCTTAGTCGACGACAGCGAAAGTCGAAAAGATTGAGACTCCTCAAACGTTCTCCATATGGTTTAGCAGCTAGTCCGGAAACAAGCTTTGTGTTTTTCCGTGGTAAATACTCTGCAGAAGATTGATGTGTACGGAATGATCTGATAACTTGCCATGCATATCAAAGCGTGAATGTTGAAGCCACTTTTGGATAATGGCAAAAAAGACCAATCTGTTGCTTTTGCAAGCACATTTAAAAAGGGATAGACCCGAGTGTTTAAATAATATATCCGTAATTTGCTCATAATTTCATCACACACACACCACGGTCAATTTTGTGCAGTTTGCACTTAATTCGTTGGGATAGCAAGATCAAGATCCGCATGCGCTCGAAACTATGATAGACAAGGTTTAAGCTTCTAAGTCAATCAAGATTCAATAATTTATTGTATAAAAAGCTTGTAGCAGACCCGTGTCTCTGCACATTTATTATTGTACACTTCTATTTGCTCCATCTTTCGCTAACATGTTAGTCAAAAGTCTATCTTCATCACGTGTATATTGATTGACCTTCGCCGCCCGGCCAGGGACATCGACCAGTTCAAAAAAATAAAATGACGCGACATTTATGAAGAAGAGGATACTAAGAGCAACGAACAAGAGGATATCGGAGACAAGAACATGAACAGGCAGCGAACAACAGTACTGAGTTATTGTTTATCCAATTTCCCTTTTTTCTTCGAACTTGATTGTACTGTATAACGCCGTCACTACAGAAAAAATCAGATTCGGAATACGAGCGTTGTTCTGTGAGCCAAGACGAGCGGGGGGGTCAAAAGACAAAGCCGTCGCTAGAACGCAGTCGTTTGAACTCACAAGTAGTGCCAAACCAAAAGCTCATAACTGTATAACGACATGGGATATTCGTATAAGGACAAAAAATATATCTAAAAATTGAGGCGCTAGGAAGATTGACAGGTTTTGCAGTTACAAAAAGTCTTGTATTGTCTCGGAATGATGGTAAAATATTCGTTAGGATAAATCTCGCGTGAATTTGCTTAATCAAGTTATACAAACTGGTTTTAGGGTGGAATTACTACGCATAAATATATCCAGTTTGTTCCTGTAAATCCTCTCACTAGATGATTGTACAATGTCTGATAGTAATTGAGTTCCATGAGAATCAAAGGCACATTGAAGAGAAGAACCGACGGTAGTTCCGGTGAAAATAGGTTAGACCCTATGCCAAGGAGTGAGTGCGTGTGAGATGGCTTGACCAAAGGCGAAACAGATGTCTCAGAGGATGAATCCTTGAGTTGAGTATTTTATACGTGAGGATTAGATCCAATCGACCACGTCTGCGAGCCAGTGTAACCAAATTAAGATGCACCAGTCCGTTATCACAAGGCAGGTCGCGAACACTTTCCAACATTTTAGTTGCGCAGTGATAAATCTTCTCTGACATCTTGATGTCCTTTGGAAGACATGACACCAAAGATGGCACTAATTAATCAAACAAAGGAGCAAGAGGGGTGTTTAATTGGAAAAACCTAGCTCGGTTGTACACTGCTTCGCATTACATGCTATTCTTAAGACTTCCACTAATCCATACGACGAGGTCCTTTTCGTTTGTTGTCCACTCCCGTTGTCCAAGGTTGTCAGAGAAAGAGAAATTTTTACCTTTCTGTGACATTTTGCAATTTCTGAAGTTGTATGGAAGCTTGTTTCGCTCTGACCAACTGTTCAATATATCCAAATCGCTTTGTAAGCACGAAGAAGAAGAAGAAGAAGAAAAATTGCTTTATTCGAGTACACAAATTTTCAGCGATACAATTAATTTGACCACACAAAATAAAATGTACATTTTAAAAAAAAAGACATGTCAAATAAGGATGATCCCACTTCAGTTATTATACTGTCAGTTTCTTCCTCAAATCGAGAATAAAACTTTTGTATGATCAACCAAATATCGAGGCTGGTAAGGAATAAAAGAATTTTTGAATTTCTCTGTTCTTGCATACGGGACGATATGTTGGCTACGCGTAGCTGGGAACGATCTGCAAGCCATAAGGATCTCATGCAGTGAGTGTGCATTATGAGACGATATGACTCTGACCAATCGGTCACATTCACGAAAGTGGCGTTCGACAATCATATCACGAATTAACTCGTTAGAGGAAGAGCTCAATCTTGAAATTAATTTGATTCCTCTTCTGATCATCAAAAAATCCTTTTCAAAAATACCAGGAAACATTATAGGGGATGCGTAGATTAAAATCACGCTTGATGTGATTCGCATCCAAAGTTTAACATCATCCGCAAGGAGAAATATTTCGGCTGTGACGAGTTTCATAAGGTCACTGATGTAGACCAAAAAGAGTACCGGACCAAGTACCGAACATAAGGGGACGGCTAGTTGCTTCGGTATCCCTAGACATCATACCATGAATACGTACAGTAGAATAATGTTGGCAAGACCAACCTATTCAATCACATTTTCTGCTGCATGTAGATGGGATTTAGCCCATGGACTTGATAAAAAGATCTACATTTTCGCTTTTCTATCACAAAGACCTCTTGACACGATTTACAGTCAATGTTGCTTGAACGTTATTGATTGGTTGTCTGTGATACACTCTCCACCCTGTTTAAAAAGTCATCCAGAACTCAGAAATTACTAGGAAAAGCAATCAACTAAGGGATAGCGAGTTTTTCGGAGTGAAAGGATATAAAATGTTGAGAGTTGATAGGGACAGTCACACAGCGCATGTTTTGGGATTATTGATTGGTTTTCTGTGATACTCTATTCAACCCCTCGTTATAAAAATAGCCTTAGTCTTTAATGGATGGGTGGTATATCGGCCGAAGGTTGCTGCTTTTTCTCCCCATGACGTTATTTCTCCGACCGTTGAAAAAAGGTTGTTTAAGCGAATCGTAGTCAAAGTGTGAAGAAATATTTTGGTACAATCAAAGCAGAAAAAAGATGAAAAGAAGATTAAAAAAGCTCATTTTCATCCATTTTCATCACACACCGCACGACCGGTTTCGTGCTTCTTGAACTCATTAGGTAGGGACAGTAGGATCAGGATCCGAATGCGTTTGAAAGGCGCAAGAAGATGTTCTGTGGCTTTGATTGGCAGCGCCAGCTGGCGATACGTCACGTTGTGTGATTTAAATTCAAATTGATTGGTCGGCTATGCAAATCGATTTTGCGATCAATAACAATGGTCTGGAGACGTAGAAAATCAATAATCACGTATCGAATTGACACGGGATTTCAATAGAAGAAAATAAATGATAAGAGAAAGAAAATATTTGTACATCTAGGTTGTCTAAAGACGCTTGCCCGCTACAAGTCCTTCGGAACTCATTCATTACGTTTAAAAAGCAAACCGTGTAACAAAAACCACAGGATAACCAGGTTTTGGGGGAGATTGTTCCTCCCGAACTCTCGGACTGTTTAGTCATTCGAAAAGTTGTAGATCATGGAAATGCATGCGATTGTGATGTACATCCATGGTCGACATCGACCGAAGGAGGCCAACGGAAACCATGACATACTGATCACTTACTAGCACTGACCAGCACTTTCTCTTGTAATGTATGCTTCAACACAACCGTTGAACGGACAAAAGTTTTCCTCAAAGTCAAAATCGCTCTTTTCTCTGCGTTCACTTTACAACCTTTCGTGAAACGAACACAAAAACTGCACACACATAGAAACGATGAGGCGATTTCGCCCAAAAATCCCTTGTGCAAACAACCTTGCCCAACCAGTTGTTGTTTGCCCACCCTCACCCCCGACTTCGTTCCGCCTGGTTCCGCCCACCCAAGTGACGAAGAGATCAAATTTCATGTGCAGCGCAACACCTTGTTCCAGCCAAGACGTCACTAAATTTCAAATTCGCGCGCGACTAATTCGATCGGAAGGAGTTACCGCGCATTTGAATTCGCTGGTTGTGTGTGACTCTAGGAATTTCGACGCGAAATTGTTTTATTTATTTAACGAAAAGGGAATAATTATGTTTGTAGATGATTCAATATTGAACAGACACGTTCAATTTTATATGGGACTCGCCTTGGTTCAAATTTGTGATATGATGTTGAGGTGTTTTCGGTAAATGGAATGTAGTTAATCTAAAACGTACAAAAGTCATGTTAGTTTGATTGTAGCAACCGTTCATATCACTACCATCAATCTTAGGTGCTTGGTAAACCTCAAAAAATATTTGAAGTTCCAGTATTTTCTTGGTACACACAACCTCTCGTGGAACATGGAACAAAAGAACTTGGGTGTGTTAATAAGCAACACCCTAGGGACGTCGAAACGCTGCAACTCCGTCCATAGAAAAACATCACAGGAATTATAACTCCTGGAAAGAATTTTTGATAGGTTCTCAAAACAGACAATTCCTTGCATTATAAATACGAACATCAGACCAACGATGGAATATGCAGTTCAAGCATGGTCGCCATGGCTTAAAAAAGATGTTGCGACTTTGCAAAGAATATATCATCGAGCTACGAAACTTGTCACCTGACTCAGCTGGAAGCTATACAACGAGCGGAACCGAAACCCTGAATTTATTCGATTATCCACGTCGTCGTCTCCAAGGGGATTTGATTCTGGTTTACAATATTTTGAATACCACAAAAGACCCTCTACAATGCTTGTTTAATCTACGGAGCTCGCATAATACAAGGGCTCACATATTGACTCTAATTGTCCCTCACGCGCGACTCAACTGTAGACGACATTTTTTGCCGTGCGAGTTTGTTTTACATGGAACAATCTGCCAGATTATGTTATAAACTCACCAAATCAGAAAACTTTTAAAAGAAGCCTTGATGCCTTTTTGATCCTAAACCCGTGCGTCGAAGAAAACTATACATCCTAACACCATGCATCTACATTTGTCATCCCATCAATCGAAAATATTTTCTGCCTTTTGGATTTTTAATTGATTCTTGAACTGCTCAGTAAGCGACCAAATCCAATTTTTGCTTGTTATATTATTCGTTGTTCCCATATTATTCTCTGGTATTTTTGTAATGCAAAATGCATTTTAGACCATTAAAATAGAATTAAATCGTATACTGTAAGAACCCAAGTAAAGAATGCAAATTTCTGTATTCTAAAACGTTCAAAGTTTTAGCTCTGCATTATATTTCGACGCAAAAGCGGAACACAATCTTGAAGATATAACGATAAAATGTACCCCTTAAAATATCGATGATATAAATCCTTTCTCGATTGTTCAACGAGTACATCCTCTTGACAGATATATATATATATATGGATGGGATAAATGATCACTAATTTAGTGACGCTGAAGATGGTAAAATATGATTTGATCGTGGAACGGGTGAAGTATTGATGTCTCGTCTTGTTATTCAATTATAACTACAGCGTTTGAACTGTGGTCAATTACACAGTACTTTCTAAAATACCGACTCAATTCGCCTCCTTTGTTGTCACAATCCGAGATGTATTTGGCAATTTCCAACTTGAAGTCAGTTGCTGACATTAAAAGTCGTTTCAACTTTAAATTAATTGTCATCGTTTGATTTTTTGACCTTGACACTATCACGATATCTAGTGACAGTCTCAGTTAACGCTGATGTGAGATCTATTTGCTTGCTTCAAGAATAGCCGTAGATTATAAATCTCTGATTAGTATTCACACATTTAACTCTTAGTTAAACTAGAATTTCAAAGTGAAAACGTTCGCTTACTTGTTGTTCTCGGTTTTCGATTGAATTTGTTGTTTATTGATTGGCGCGAGGTTTGAATTTCTATGATAAATTTTCAAACTGCTCCGCTAGTTTAATCTTCAGGTTTATAACGACTTAACCATTTTGCATGTTCCCAGTCTATTTTATCAGACCACCAACCTTCCGGGCGCAGTTTGGTACTTTCAATCCGCCATCAACGAGTTCTCATCAATATCATCTTTCAATTTATTTCGTTACAGAAGCCGGGTGTTGAAACATCCTTTCAGCGTATTTCACAGTCGACCAAAAACCTGGTAGAAACGTGACACCGTGAGTTGGGGGGTTACATTTTCGGAGTTTAATTTGATCAAAAATGTGAGAGGCGCTAAATTTGAATTAGGGTTTTCTCGAGTTCAGAGATTTTGAAATTTAGAAGCACGAACTCTGAGGGAGAAAACATTCAAAGAAAATTGGAGTATCTAGCATCAAGAGTAAAAGAAAACGATAGGTTTGAGACCTTGATTGTGTTTTTAATACATTGAAGGTATCAATTCCATGTCTGTTGATCTTTCGAGTAAACAGTTAGCAATTTGTAGCATCTCCTCCACTGCAAATACACCCTGGTTGAAGAAAGATGAATATTTTAATAAACCAGAAAAACGTGCAAAATATGATTGCTCTGATTAGCTTGGTGATCTGCTTTGATATTTGTGTAGCAAACGTCAACGATTTAGAATTAAATGCACGTTCTATGATAGATAGTTCTTTCAGGTATCTGAGCGTTACCATTTCCGATAACCCGACCTGAATTTCTCATCTTAATTCTATACTTAGTAAATAAGGTAGGCTAAGGTGGTCAATAGGAATCTGCTTTGTTAGTGAGAGGGATCTGACCAACACTTTACTTTGATTATTAATATGCGACTTGAACGCTTGACCAGGAATCACTATTTGATTATTTGTGTAAGAAGCTTATTCGGTAGTGGCATTCAAGATTAACTTTGTTTAGAACATTCCACTCAGTTAATGCTCAATGAAACTAAACTTACTTGTCTCAACCTGATTCCGGCAAACATCCAGAAACCGGTGCTGGAGTGTAATTCTGGAGGATGAGAGCAACAAATTACCTTGTTCATCCTTAAACGCCTTGAGTGCTTTGACCAAGAATCACTTTGTGATTCTGTGTCTGTACATCGTGGTTCGTTGTACAAGCCCTATGTATAACAACATTTTTCACTTATCCACTCTTTCAAGACTCACTGAACCTGATCTTTCTGTTTCCACGATACGACGGCAAACAGCCAGAAACCGGTAGTTGTGTGTAAGTGATGCAGATGTGAGATGACTGCAAGCAGACAGAATCCCAAAGTGTGGGATAAGCGCATCACTTTACTTAGTTATTCTGTGATTCCACGCTGTTCACTTCCGCTCTCTCAGCCCTAAACTATACTGAATTCTCAATCTTCTCTCTCTTGTTTCTTACCGCATTATTTATACTGTTCTCTTGCAAATTTCAGCGCCAACCAATCAACATTCGTTGCGAAAATATGACAATGTATCCAAATCTTTTTTCGCGCAAGAGTTTCATTTGTTGCGTTCAGTTTCCATTCAGTTTTCCTAACTAAAACTTGATCTTTACACCGATTATCGACCTCTCAAACATGTACTAAACCTCGATTCTATTATTGCAACACGCCAGCATTTAAGGATCTAGACTATTCCACATTCTCGGTAAGATATCCGCCGTAATTTCTCCGAATTGTTTCACTTGGAACAGATAATGCGAAGAAACCAGACGATTGAAATTTTGTTGCAGATTTCATGTTAGCACCTATCTAGGTGAATCTTAAACCATCGATTTTGTGATACGTTCACAACATGACTTTTCATCATCCTGTGACGTCTGTCAAGCTCGAGGCTATTCCCTCCTATAACAATTTCTGAGATCTGAATTCTAGCTGACGAAAGGCACTTTTGTAGAAAGGAGTTTAACAGTGGATTACAGACAAGCAAATCAACAATGCGCCAGTTACCAAGGACGCGAAACATCTCGTGGGCTGTTTTGATAGAAAAACTTGCAACAGTTGATATTCTGTTCAAACCCATTAAAGTAACTACATCCAAGTCTACGTAAGCACATGTGCTTGAACATGTTGGCTTCAAAGTTCACGCATTAGCAACCATCGTACTTTATGATAGTGAATAGCACACACCGTGGAGCCGAGAATTAAAAGGTAATACTCACATTCCACCAGTTACAAACCACACACAGTTTCTATATGTTTGCCATCATCAGGTGGAGACAGTAAGATCAGGTTCAGTGAGCCTTGAAACAGTGGATAAATGGTAGACAAGGATATACTTGAATGCCACTGTTGCATAGGGTTCGTACAACGAACCAAGATGTTCAAACACAGAATCACAAAGTGATTCGTGGTCAAGCACTCAAGGCGCTTATGGATGACCAAAGTGATGTGTTGCTCACATTTTCATCTCTTACACACCACTACCGGTTTCTGACTGTTTGCCGTCATCAGGTGGAGAGAGTAAGATTAGGTTCAGTGAGCCTTGAAACAGTGGATAAATGGTAGACAAGGGTATACTTGAATGCCACTGTTGCATACAACGAACCACGATGTTCAAACACAGAATCACAAAGTGATTCTTGGTCAAGCACTCAAGGCGCTTATGGATGACCAAAGTAATGTGTTGCTCACATCCCCATCCCTTACACACCACTACCAGATTCTGGCTGTTTGCCGTCATCAGGTGGAGAGAGTAAGATAAGGTTCAGTGAGCTACGAAACACTGGTAAATTGGTATACTTGAATGAATCATTAAATAGGGTTTTTACAACAAACCACAATGTGAAAAAACATAAAATCACAAAGTGATTTTTGTCCAAGCGCTCTGACTGTTCTACTTCATTGGGAGGAGACAGTGAGTATCTAACTTCAACTGTTTCAAGGCTCAGTGAATCTAATCTTACTATCTCCACCTGATGACGTCAAATAGCTAGAAACCGGTAGTGGAGTGTAATTTCGGGAAATATAAGCAACACATCCATACGCGCCTTGAGTGCTTAATAACGAATCACTATGTGATTCTGTGTTTGAACATCGTGGTTTGTTGTAAGAACCCTATTCAACAGTAGCATTCATTTAACCTTCGTTTACCGCTGGTTCACTGAACCTGTTTTTACTGTCTCCATCTGATAGACAGAAACCGGTAGTTCTGAGAGCACCACAATACATTGGCGATTGAAATACTTATCACACTTCGTGGTGAAACCATCTGTCTCAAAATCAAGTTTAACCCATTTCCCCAAACGTCAAATACCATTCACGCACCAAGTTTAATATCTTCAATCAACGTGAGATCACCTCGAAATCATTCTCAGTCATAAAACGGGTAATTTGCAAACTGCGGTTGCCGATTAATTAACTGCAAATCCAACTAAATCAACCAAAATCAAATGCCAAAACTCAGTTTAGTTAGTTATATGTGCGTAACATTCTCGCAGTCCTCATCAAACAAGAAAGCGGTAGCCATCGGGGAGTTAATGACTTGGCGCCCTAATGTGTTTGTAACCAGGTTGTTCGCTGGCGTGACCAGGAGATGACCAGGCAAGAAAACGCTGATTTCCAATCGGTTACCATGACAATACGGTGGCGGGAAATGGAAGTTTTGCAAAGATCTGTGTGAACGTGGCATTGTGTTCAACCGTAGAAGACTCCTCAGTGCAAACAATCACATTTTCCTCCACCGGTAACCATTCGTTGTATAGGGAATGAAGAGTCAAAAAGGTTTTCCCGTGATGGGATTTTAACTTCCGACTTCAACCAGATAGGCACAAGCAGGGAGTCATCAGGGAGAGTTGAGAAATCCTAAAAACTGTCTCATTCTGTTTGATTGGATTAAATGTGTCGTTTGTATTTCATTTACCAAACACGGGATGCGAGTATGCGGTTTTAATTAACACTTCATTACAGCTCCTTGCAACCAGATATGATGAAAGCTTCTGACATTCGTCAAACGCGTTGAAAAGATCTTGCTCGTGATTGCGGATAAACATAGATCTGTCGTCATTTTGCGATTGTCACCAGGTGGCCGATATCGACCGAATTATGCCAACAACAATGATGTATTGATCCAAATGAAATAATAAACAGGGATCTCTTATGCAACGATTTAATAAAAATACTAAAATTACTCTCAAATCAGAGTTATGTACATCGTGTAACAAACAAGTCAAGATGATTGTTTGTGTAATCTATGATTTGCAACAAAAATCCATTTTAATCCATCCAACGAACTTGTAAAAACCATACAAATGGAAATAAATTTTCATATCGGAGATTTACTCTGTATACTTGTAAGCACTCAATGAATTCGTTATTCATAGATTGAAAATACAATTTAAACTTATAGTGTTGCTCACATCCCCCGCTCATACATACAGCTTCACGCTTTTTACGGTCATCAGAAGGGGACAGTAAAGTTATAGACAACATCATCCCGTTTAAAAGAGGTCATACTTGCACCTTCCGATGTTTCAAAGCAGATTGAAACGAAACTTACTGTCCCCACTTGATGACGGCACACAGCCAGAAACCGGTAGTGGAGTGTTATCTCGGGTGATGTGAGCAACACATCACTTTGGTCATCCATAAGCGCCTTGAGTCCTTGATCGCGAATCACTTTGTGATTCTGTGTTTAAAAATCGTGGTTCGTTGTACGAACCCTATGCAACAGTCGCATTCAATTATAACTTTGTTTACCACTTATCCACTGTTTCAAGGCTCACTGAACGTAATATTTCTGAACTCTTAATTTCATTTGGTTTACCAGTGTTCTCACATCCGTGTTAACTATTTAGACAGTAACGATAGACACAGCAGTTCCTTCTATTATTTTCTTTTCGCTATAAACACCATCACTTACAACCCCTTAATCACGAAACTGCAATTTTATCGTTTTTTTATTTCACCTCTCTCCTTGAATTCTATTGGTTAATCATTGACTAATCGCATTGCTGCCAGAATCATGTGCGTGTGAATACCGGCACGCACTCAGTCAAGGGGTTGTGTATGTGTGGCCCCGCCATCCAATCACATCCACGCGTCTGATACCACCGCCCGCGTTGCCAAGGCAATCGCCAGAATGAGCTCCAATTTCATCCGCCAAACTATCCAGTTACACGCGTGGTCGACAGGAGCTGGGGGGCGGTTATGTTCACCATTATTGATCGCTTCGTACAGGATGCGCCATTTTTAACCTGACTCGCTCTTGAATTAGGTTACCGTTCACGTTTACGAGATTTCGGATGAAATGAGGAAGATCACCTTCCGACAAAACATAATAGCAGATGGCGCCGAAACATTCGACGCCGAAAATCGCGAACTCGGGTTTCGAGAATATGGTATGAGAACGTTGTGATCAAAAACAGCTTCCAACGATCACTCAAATCTACAATGTCAGCCGTTATTGAACGATATTCCATTGGTCAAGGCTGGTCGAATGAACTAGGCATGATTAGGATTTGAATTGAATCAGGTGGCACCAAATCGATTGGCACATGAGATCGAAATGACAACGGAGACAGACATGTTGAGAAGGGTACCAGACTGAGTGAACACCAATCACCGG
>JACCGJ010005854.1:0-19833 GCA_013407085.1 Atriophallophorus winterbourni
GGCCCCAAGCCAACATCATCCGGGAGGAAATCCCCTGACGAATAGCCACCGTCTTTGGCGTGGCACAACTCCGAGCAGTTGATATCCACTCCGGGGTCGGACTCGTCTGGAACCGGATCCACGATGGTCCATTTCCGCAAATCCTCCTCCTCCGTGCCTACACAACTGGATTCGGCGGAAGTGCTCAATTCACAAATCCGCGCGGGAATATCTACGTCAAATGGATCTTTAAGCAGCACGGGATCCGATTGTTCTAACTGCATCGAAAATAAATAAAAAGTTCGCATAGGAAACAAAGTCTGAAAGCAGCACACACAAAAACAATAGCGCTCAAAATGATTGAAAATGGAGTAGCATCGAATCAAGCATTTATACACTAACCGATAGGGATGAATTGCATGCTACTGCGGTTCAGAAAATAGGTGTGAGAAATCTCTTTTCGCTGGCGTTGATGAACCATTTTCATTGATAGATTTTTTAGATTCGCTGAACAGAATTGTGAAGGTTTTTGTTCAAATAGAAAAAATATAACGCGCAAAAACAGTAAAGACACACAATAAACTATACCGGCACTGCTGACTCCGGATCGTAAGCATATACGATTTTGAGCCGTTCAGCTCGTCAGGAGCCTGTCGGACAAACGAAAACTTTTGACACACATTTACTAATCGGTGTGGATATCACGACATCGCCACAAAAACGGAGATAAAAGTTCAAATGATCTAGTGAAAAGGTGAAATTTCGCAACGGAGTAAGGCGTCTGATCGAGGAAGAGTTTCTAAAAACCTCTAATAAGCTCGACTAGTTCCAGGAACACACGCAATTCGTTCGTTCATCAATTAAGTACAGTATCGAAATCGAACAAAATGCCACGGATCAATCAATACGAACGGTGAATTGGCCAGACATTAATGGCAATCCGACATTCGCAGACCGCAACGTTTGTGGAGGATTTAGCTAGCGAACAGATGTTACGTACACGAGAAGAAAAATCGATAGATGCGAGTAGGATGGTAGCAATCATGGTAATGGAAATAGTAAATTGCGCAATAGAGGGTGCAATCAATTTGGTTAGTGATACTGTACTATTGAATAGTAAAGAAATTCAGGGTTGCGTGATAGGATAAAGTGATCAGTTGTTAAACCTGCGACAGGATAAAGTCCACAATTAAAAGGATGAACCACAAGTACACCCTTGCTTTGGCGTATTAACTTCGCAAGATTCTTCCATGACTTTCAAGTCTCTCACAGCTTAACCTTAAACCCTCTACCTTTGAGTTCAAACAAAGAAACAGCAGTATGATGTGGAATGCAACTGAAAATTAGTATATACGTGCACAGATGTACAATAATGCAGGATTTCTGTGCTGTGCGGCTAACATCGTGCTAAATTGATTGGCCGACGATAGTGAGCTTCATGATGAAACACGCTGGAGTCTCACTACCATTTCTATCCCCCCCTCATATTTGTCTAAGCCTGGGCAACCTGACAGTATCGTAGCCCACGCGAAGTCTCTGACTGTACGGCACTTGGCCTGGATTAGGCTTGTGCTTTCATACCATATACCATACTTGACGATCAGGCGCTTGAAATTGTAGATCGTTTTACGTATCTCGGTAGTTATATCAATAATTCTGCATCATTAGACGATGAGAACTCTGCATGCATTGTTAAAGCGACCTTAGCATTCCGCAACCTAGGTCACTTCTGGCATCAGAAAGGACTCTCTCTGTTACTCAAGGGTAGAGTCAATAAAGCGAGAGTTGGGGCTTTATTACTGTGTGGGTGCGAAACTTGGACCTTACGTAAAGAACACATTCAGCGTCTCCAAGTATTTGACATCCGATGTCTGCGCAACATTCTAGGAGTTAGCTGTTACAATCGCATACGTACCGATGCTCTCCGAAATAGGTTTTTTGGCAGAAATGTTGATATAGATAAGCACATCACGCGACCACCGACTTCCGAAACGGATTCTTTTTGCGACGCCACATCCCGATTGGAGGAAATCTCGTGGTGGCTAAACCGTCACGTGGCATAGGCAGTTAAAAACCCTTAGTACTAACCATGTCAAAGTCGGCGCAGCACGCCTTCCAGGCTGGTGTCCCAGCGATCAGGTATCATAATGGCTAGTTACGCTTCAGGATATGTCCCGAAACCGTGTTCAATGGCGGTCTTGCAGTAAGCATATTCTTAGAATATTTGCTTAACCTTGTATGGTGTCAAGCGGAGTGACTAGAAAAGCTTGTTATGATGCATGACAGTGAAAGTCGCAAGGACGCTGTCATGTTGATGTCGCTCTACTCGTTCACGAAACTTATTTGAATGCATGGTCCATTCGAGATGTAGGCACCTCATCCCAGTTTGTTTGTGCTTACTCTTCTATAGAATCCGTAGCTATTTAAGTCCCACCCTTCCCCATCTTTTAGGATTTTACATTTTCATGGTTGTGTGGCTGTTAAGCATTCGGTACATGCTACCGGTGTAATGCTGTCTGTGATGATGATGATAAGCTTCATCGTCATTCCCAGGACGCGACACCGTTCTGGGGGAAGCAGAGAGCGCCTCTTATGGAACAAACAGAGATGTCACTGAAAGAGATTAGTTAGGAAGTTAAGAACATTACGAATGAATCTGAACGGAGTCTTACCAATCCTAGAATAGATGCAGAAAACTGTGAGCAAAAGTATAGCAGAAATGTCAAGTTATCTCAGGGAAGGGGAAGCAACGCAATTAAATAAGCTCACACCTTTGGTACTTCGCTCAAAGCAGAGCCACGCTCATAACTGTGAGATGCCCGCCGCTTTTCAGGTAACCATGACGTGGATTGCTTACATCGCACGCCCCCCAACGAGTCCACATGCGCGCATGAACGATTTTTATTTCCACGGCCCCAGCGAGCAGGGTGTCCACGACAATTTCGTCCACAAGCGGAGCAGTTGCCTGTACAACAATCAGCGACGCGCGTTCGACGCCTACGCTGCCAATTGATTGTGGTCACACTGGAAGCAAGTCGCCGATTGGGCGATGGTGATAGTTGGTTTTGACCGGTTGAAGACCGTCTGAGGTTCACGAAAACGGCCGCTCGTTGAACGGGCTGTTTAGGAGTAACAAACGGGCTTTCGAATGAGCAGAGCGTTTGTTTCTTTTCATCGGATTCCGCTTCCACTTTTTTCAAGGAAGTCGTTTGATGAAAACTGTGAAACATAGGAAAGAAATTCAAGTGAGCAATGGCTATGCGAAAGAAAAAAGAACGAATGCTCTCAATGAAAACGACAAATCTAAGAGCTCTGTCGTTCTCTGCATAGCTGTTATCCTTATCAGAAGCATTAAGAAACAGTTACACGCAAATTCTTAATCAATGTAACTGAAACTAGAGTTTTGGCTTCACTAGATGAGAGGAAACAAACGAGAACCGGGCGCATATTGTACGTGCGTCAGTGTGAGCAAAACAAAAGATTGGCAGCTTTTGCGTAGGTTTCAGGAAACCCATAGTTTTGCGCAAATGCCCAATCCTAACCTAATCGGTTCCCGATTCGCGTGATTTGTCACTGTCATTAAAACTGTAGGGAGTGGCATTTTAAACCATACTTAATTGTTAACAGTTAGACACGCCAAGTTCCACGCACTTAGTACACCTGCAAACAAATGACTTTAGAATAGCTCAAGTGTGAAGAATAGTTCCGTTTCAATGAACTAGTTGATGATGGGGTATGCCAGTGTCGGCATGAAGCGGCACAAACAAATGCTTCTCCTAAAATAGACAATGAATTATTGCGCTTGCATCTGATGATAGTTGACAGCAATTGCTGACAAGGGATTAGAGAAAGCTAAAACGAACACATTACAATTTAATGACGCATGTAACGCACAAACATTTGAATAATTTGCCACAGAAATGTACGTTGTTTTCTAAAACGAATGAACAACTTGAAAGGCGTGTAATGACATAAATTTTAGAACAAAAACAGAGTAAGGAGTGACTTGGCTTGACTTGACTGAATATATAACAAAAATTGGCCACTTTAGAACTCAACGGAGCATATTAAAACATTGATAACAGGATTCGCACTGAGGAGTGTCATACATTACATTGGTGGAGCCATGAACGAGTGAGGTCGATTAGAAAATAAACAACATTTATATAAAGCTTAGGTTTCGACTATCAACAAAGTGGCCGTGTGTCATGATTGTTACTTGTTTGTGATGTACACCAGAGGATTACAGAGTTTTTGTTCGGATATCTTAGCTTGCCGACATTTAAACCGACGTAATTGTTCCGTCTTAAAGCATCCATTATCAGCGACCTTCTTCAAGCAAACTGTGCATAGCGCTTGTGTTGGGTTTGTATGAAAGTTTGGCGCTTTAATTGAGAACGTGCCAATAATCGGATCTTGCAGTGCGTCGCACTAAACACCCGATGCGATTTGATGGGAATCTTAGAAAGGCCGAAAAGAAAACTGAATGTGCTAGACTTGATGCCCTTAGTCCCGGATCAAGGTTTGTTTGCGTGTTTTACTGCCTCTAAAGATGAATCGATGAGCGGTGACATGAAATGGGATTCTCGTTATAAAAAAACCTTGACTATTTGAGGGTTGACTGCTGAGGTAGCCAAAATACTGCGTTTCTGCGGATGATCAGCGAATCAGGAAGAAACGCTGGTCAGCTCGTTAAAAACACGCAATATTCAAGATGGCCCGTGAAGGTTTATTGAGTACACACTGGTTAAATGTTGAGGAAATGGACAAGAACATCAGTGGTGCTACGGCAAGGGAGACGAAATCTGCAGCCACGGTAAGCCAGTTGTTAATTTGATGTATATTTTAACCTGCCAACCAAGCCTTAATACCATCAATCATCTAGAATGCCGGTAAGGACTAAGAATGTGATCTACAAACGTGGTTTTCTAGCGAGTGTCCAACGGGACGAAGGAATCCACAGAGAATAAGGCGCGCTTCCTCCAAGTCCGTTTTAAATAGATCAACTTTTTACGCAAAATCACATGCACGTGTGCATGCGAACAGGCATGCATTGAAACTGTCGAAACGTTTCGTAGCATTTCATACTTCTAGACCACGTTCCATAATAAGGAAAAAAACAAATTAGATATCGATTTTCGCTCCAAGAGTGTACCAGACGTTAGATCGGTTGAGATTAAAAAGCTCAATCCGAAATATATTACGGTCACCTTATGATTGCCATCCACACGATCCAATCCAGCGAAATGAGCAAACAAAAACATTACAATACGACAATGCTGTCAAAATTCAAGAAAAGAAAACAGAAACAAAAATATGTCAGGAAGAGTTCAGGTGGAATGCGGTTCCTAATATTCACCAAGGTCAATTAACTTGAACTCATCATCATCAAGGCTAGCGCCAGAAAAAGTGCCGAGCAACATGAAGTAGGAAAAACCAAATAAGCAAACGCGTAAAAGTAACTTGTTTTTTAGAGTAAAGTGTTACTCACACACCCCGCACTGACACCCTACAAACGGTTTCTGGCTGTTTGATGGCATCAGGTGGAGATAGTAAATGCGAGGGATGTGAGCAACACATGACACTGGTCATCCACCAGCGCCTCGTGCGTTTGACAAGGAATCCTTTTGTGATTCTTTGTTACAACATCGTGGTTCGTTGTACGAACCCTATCAAAACATTGGCTTCATAGTATAAATTTGTTTATTTTGCTTTTAGTTTTACTGCATGTGATTTGTCGATTATATTGTTTTTATTGCTGGAACTAAAATGCTCGTCTAAAAGACAATGCGCAAAAAGTATACACTTTTTATAATTATCATTACTACACATTAAAATCGCAAACCGATTAAGTGATCGCAATTGGCGGACAAAGGAGGGTTGTCAGTGACTGTGCGGCACTTTGCATGGATCAGGCTTATGCTTTCATACCAGCCAAAAATAAATAAGCATTGAGTGTGATGGGAGAAAAGATGCAGTGTGTACTATGATTAAATGAGTAGTGAAAAACCATAAATTATGAAACACGACATGCCATGTCTCGCCGGAGTTGCTGTCACATTCGATCACGTTACACTGGGTAGACTTGGAAACGATCGACAAATGCGTTTCTTTGTCTGTGTTCGAACTGGAATGTCGTGCTGTTTTCAAAATGGAACGACGGTTGTGAAACGGAGAAAATCTGGTAACGGCACACGACGGCTTGTACAATGCCTAAAAAGCATTACAAAAAATGTTTCGGTTTTGTAGATGATAAGCTTCAGCGGAACGACAAGTTAGAAATGTGGAAAAGCTAAGAAGAAAAGAAAAGATAGTTAATCTTAAATATTGAGCGTGAAGTGTGATCTGACCATATTTCGGCCACCGATATAACATGAAAACGAAAAGAAAGAACAAAGTCTAAGTGATACGTCACTACTAGTGACCATGGCATGGATATAATATGTGATTTTTCGCACTCCCCCTTGTATAATCATCAATCATCATCAAAGACAGCATTACACCGGTAACACGTACCGAATGCTTAACTGCCATACAACCATGATAAAGTAAAATCCTAAAAGATGGGAAAGGGTGGGACTTAAATAGCTACGGCTTCTATAGAAGGTCCTATTAATTTGAACAAGAAATATCTCCATAAAAATGAGCTGCTAAAGAGAATGCCATCACTGATTAGGCTCGAGGCTACAGGGTTCTTTATTGATGGAAATGCTCCTTAGGAGAGTAGGAAAGGCATTGACAAGAATCGCTTACTTGGTTATCTCTGGATTTACGGTCTAATTTTTCCCGATCAGTTCGATGCTTCCGATCGGCACCCTTGAGACGGAACACTTTGACTTGGGCAGCACTTGATTCGATGTATACACCGGTTTCCGAATTGAAATAATCAACCTGGAATGAGGAATCAGAACAAGGACAAAAACGTTTCATGTGTTGAATCAGTAGCAGGGTGTTTTCGTAACCAGCTCCCATTTGCAGTCGGTTTTATGCTCACAAAGACACATGTACACCTAACGGTGAATGCGTCCAAGAAAAATGCTTGTAGATAAACATTGTTTTCTTGTATATCACCCTTAATTCATACGCTCCTATTATTATGGTGAGGCACAGTGCGGTTCCTGGATAGTGTAGGCGAAACAGCATACTGATCAGATTAAATATAAATAAATAAGTACAAGTAAATATAAATAAATAAGTATAAGTAAATAAGTACAATGGATGAGAGCAACACAACAAATGGGACATTTATGAACGTATTGAGCGCTTGACCTAGAATCATTCTGTGATTTGATATCTAAACATCGTGGTTCGTTGCATGAACCCTATCTAACAGTTGCTTGCGGTCCAAATTACCAGTTTACCACTGAACCTAACTCAATGAACTCAAGCTTACTACCCCCAACTGATGACGAAAAACAGCGAGAAACCTGCGGTGGAGTGTAACTGCGGGGTATGAGCGCAACACAACAAACAGCATCAACTTATTTAAGCAACTAAATCGGTGAAAGCTACGATCCAATCGTGACGACGAAGTGAAAGGATAACAGAAGATATTTGTGTGGTATTAGCACGAAGGACAAACTTGGCATTGCAGACTGCTTGCGAATGGAACGCCACAGTAAAATAGCCAGAAATAGTAGGGAGCTGCAAACCACAACTTGTAAATAAGTTAGTCCGAGTGATCACGAGGAGAAACTTCGAAAGAAATGTTTCATCGTTTGATCGCTTCAGTAAAGCTCAAATGCACAGTTGCCAACAGTTCGGAAGACCTATTTGTATCCGTGTAAAAGTTACATTTTAAATATATATATATATATATATATATCAATTGAAATGTAAGTGTATCAACCACACATGAATTATGTTGTTAAACATCCTCCAACGTTTTAGATGTAGGGGACATAGACGAGTTGCTGTCCTTCGTTCAATGTGAATCCGAACGCAGGCTTAAGTAACGGTTTGCCATCAGAACAGGAAAGTGAAATGACGGGACTTGAAACCGAAAATCAAATAAATTAAGTAATTAAAAACGCCAGCATAGAGTACAGTAGAGCCACACGTATGATGGTCCACGCAGAGCCACGACATTGTCAAGCTACTCAAACGCAATGGGAAGATTGCTAATAGGATTTGTGGTTCCAAGACTAGAGTGGGTTCATCTATTCATAGTGAAGGCGATTGAACGGGCAAAATTTTGAAAGATAGCAAAATTACTCATAATAAAAATGGGGTACAGAAAGGCTACAAATACGATAGAAACATGAACGACCTAACATTCGATCGTTTGCACGAAAATTAGTCAAAGTGTAAAGCGACGAACTTGTAGCCGGAACGGCACGCCCTTTTCGCCACCATGTTTTTTGGCAGTGAATTCGGTCCCGATACAGTTCAACCTGATGCCAACCGTGCAGTGTGTAGCATTCCACGAACACACTACCGTGTTCGGCATTGAAGGATCCACGAAAACATCGTCACAGAACTGCGATCGAGTTGAATCTATGAACGCGTTAATACCGAAAAAGCGTATGATGCTCACCGAAATCCAGTAGTTGTTCACCGGGATGGGCTTGCCGCCAGCTGTTCAAAAGCTCACGTTCATTCAGCTCCATTCGATAGTCTTGGAAACAAACTTTGATTACGCTCTATAAAATGTAAAACACAAGGTTTAAGGCAAGAAAGAAGAACTTCGATTGGATGGCCTAACTGCGATGAGAAGATTAGGAAATGCTGAGACAAATGATCGGAAACGGTGATAGAAAGTGCTCCCGGGATTATCTGAGCTCAAATTACAGACACAAGGCAAACAAGAGATATCCAACCGCGTCCTATTGTTGTATCCTTGCTCGTTATAGTTATTTTGCCGCTGGAAATTTTCATGGTCAAATCACTTAGAAGCCAAATACGTATGCATGAAGTGGAAAACCTGAAATTAGTGAAAATGCCACCGTCACAAACCACACACGGATTGAGATACTGCTACGTTGTCTAGAGCCAGAGATAGAAGGATAATGACGGTGATAGTGTAGCATGTTCTCGCGCGCAGTTTATTAATGGTGATAATCGATCAGGGTATCAAAGCTATAAAAATTATACACAGTGAGTCCATCAAACCCTAAAATGATGCACGTAAAAATTTTTTGGGTACAAAGCAGCGTCCCCAGCACCACCCAAGACACTTCATGACTCACGAATTATTACAATCTATCGCTAATGCTACGGCGTTCCCGGTACGCGACGCGCCTCATGCTCTCCCAGCGGCTGCAGTGAAAAGTAAGCGAACTGGGTCCCTTAATACCCGTTCCCCGCTGTTTATCTCATGTTGGAATGTCAGAACGCTCCTCGATCCTGGTAGCCAATGCATCACGATGCGCAGTCTCTGCGACTATGGCGTGAGTATAGGCTGCTTGTCGGAGGTAAGAATCCCGGGCACTGACTGCATTCGTATCAAGATTCCAGGAAGGGACATCTCCTACTGGTTGTACCACTGTGGACCCACTGACAACTCCGGGCTACACGGCGTTGCGATTGCGCTTGATGCGAAGGCTCAAAATGCCCTAACGTTATGGGAAGCCATTTCACCACGAATTTTGGTTATGCGTTTCCGTGGAAAACCGGTCAACCTGAGTGTTTTGTCTGTTTACGCGCCTACCATGCCCACTGACGATGCATCCAAGGACGCATTTTATGAAGAATTACAAAAGGCCGTAGATAAAATCCCTAGGCGCGACATGCTGATCATTGCTGGTGACTGGAATGCCCGTACAGGCGCACCGGACGCTACTACTCAGCGGATTGTCGGCAAGTTCAGTCTTGGAACACGTTGCGAAAATGGTGAGCGCCTCCTTAATTTCGCCAGCTTTAACCGTCTTACAGTGACGAACACGCGCTTTCAGCATCCTAGGAGGCACTTATTAACATGGTATTCTAACGACGGACGCACTGCACACCAGCTGGATCATATTTTGGTCCGCTCGCGCTGGAACTCATCTGTTGAGGACTGTAGGGCTTATGGTGGTGCGGAGACTGGCAACGTCAGCGGTACAGATCACGTCTTGCTGCGCGCGAGAATCAAAATTCACCTCAGCTCTCGTCCGAGGCCCCGCCCCACTAAACGAATCAATACAGCGGCTTTGAATGACAGTGAAAAGTGTCTCGCTCTATCCAATTATCTCGCCTCCGAGCTAACTAACTTTGAGGTTTCGGACGAATCAAATGCTTCAGTCGACGCTCAATGGAATCACGTGAAATCAGCGTTACAACGAGCCTCAATAGCGGAGCTCGGGATGACTTCCCGAAAACGGAAAGACTGGCTATCCGAGGAAACCCTGAAGTTATCTGACAAAGCTCGCGAAGCGCGATTGTCGGGATCGTCAGCGCACCGCAGCCTCAGACGACAAGCCACGCGTTCTGCCAGGCACGATCGCAACACGTATTGGGAATGTTTAGCTAAAGAAATGGAGAATGCTTCGAGTAGCGGCCAATTTGGCTCACTCTTCCGCCTGATCCGTATTTCTTCGGGCCGACGAAATTCGACCGAACACCCACTTTGCGATTTGAGCGGCTCACCGCTTTGCGAACCGGATAGAAAGCGAAAAGAAACGCTGGGCTGAGCATTTCAGCATGTTGCTAAATCGGCCGGCGCCACTGACGGCACTACCAACGGCTGTAGCGAGCGAGACATATAATGTTTCCTGCGATCACCCAACGCGCGACGAAATCATCCGAGCCATCGGCCGACTAAGGAACAACAAGTCCCCTGGCGAAGACGGTGTCCCCCCTGAGATGTACAAGGCCTGCTCTTCCGTTTTGATTGAACCACTGCATGATTTGTATCGTAAGATACAAACTAGAGGAGCTTCCACGCGACTGGGGCACTTCACTCTTGATCCCCATATTGAAGAAAGGTAATGCATCATTGTGCGACAACTACCGTGGCATCAGTCTTATCGACATCGCCGCGAAGGGTTTTGCAGTGATTCTCTTATGCCGCTTTACGGAATAGAGGGATATACGTACACGAGTGAACCAAGGCGGTTTTCGTCGAGGTCGGGGCTGCGTCGACCAGCTGTTCACATTGCGTCGGATTCTGGAACATCGTTACCGCTATCAGCAGGCAACAACCGCTTGTTTCATCGACTTCGAAGCCGCCTTCGACTCCGTCGACCGAGATTCGCTGTGGAGTGTGATGCTGGCGGATGGTATGCCGGAGAAACTTGTGCGCATGATGCAAGCGTACTATTCATTCACGCAGAGCCACGCGCATGGAATGGTGTCCTCGACGTTCCCCATTAGGACTGGTGTCCGGCAAGGGTGCCCTTTGTCCCATGTGCTATTCAACTTCGCGATCGATTGGACAATGAAGCAGGCGCTTTCAGATTACGCCGGTGTGATACTGAGTCCGAGCGTCTCGATTGCCGATTTGGAGTATGCCGACGACATCGTAATCTTGGGGGATGATCCTGGAACGCTTCAGACGACCCTGGAACGCCTCAGCTCATTTGCTTCTATGCTGGGGCTACGAATCAACACGCGCAAAACTAAGTATTTTACCACCGCCACTGGACCTCATCTGCCTCTCAAGATTGGTGGCGAGAACTTGGAGATGGTGAACACTTTTCGTTACCTTGGTTCGTGCGTGCTACCGTCAGGCCAAGCCAGGGATGAGATACCGACCCGTGTACAAGCTGCGCGCACGGCGTTTTCGCGACTACGTTGGGTTCTATTTAGCCGTAGAGAAATCAGCCGACGTACAAAGCTGCGCGTCTACAGAGCGGCGATTCGCCCAGTTCTCACTTATGGATGCGAGACGTGGCCTGTGCGGGTGGAGGATATGCGGAAACTAGAGGTTTTCGACCACTGGTGTCTCCGACGCATCCTCAATGTTCGATGGGATGAGCGGGTAACGAATGACGAGGTTCGCCACCGTTGTTTTGATATCCCTCGCCTGAGTTCGATATTGCGGCAACACCGACTGAGATGGTTTGGCCACATCCTGAGACGCTCGGACGCTGAACTAACCAGGATGACACTATCGCCGACACCCTGCGCAGAATGGCGTTGTCGTAGCGGAGGACAAGTGAAGACTTGGCTCGCCACCGTGAGATCGGACGTGGAGCTGCTTGGTCTACGATCGGTTTACGGATGGCGCACGTGGGGCCGGACCTGGCTTACAATCTGCGCGGATCTCGTTTCTAACCGCCGAGCGTGGGTCGCTGCAATCCGTGAAGTCAATGAAGCAGACTCATCCTCCAGGAGGAGATAGTCGCACAAAAGTAAAAGTAAGTAAACGTAAAAAATTCTCAAATCTTATTGTCCAAGAAAACATACGCTATTGAAGATTAGATACCATGGTGTATTTCAAGTGGCTTGATCACACAGCCAATAGACGCGGAAGATGAATTGCAGGAAAACAAGGATGTCAGAAATATCATATATATATATATATATATATATATATATGTGTGTGTGTGTGATAAAAAATCTGACTGCAAAGATGATTAACGCGTCTGATCATTGAGAAAATTAAAAGTAGAAAAAGAACAGAAACAGCCGTTTACCATCAATTTAGAAAAGTTACCGTGTTGTCGTTGTGTGGCACTTAAACATTCAGTGATAATGAATTACATACCGATCGGATTAGTTAATTCGTGAATCTAGGTATGTATGTAAACCTGATCCAGGCAAGGTGCCGCACGTGGCATACAATACTGTCAGGATACTAAGTTCCAGATAGAGAAAAAGAAGACAACGGCAGTGAGAATCCAGCGCATCTCCACGTGCAGCATAGTACGTTTGACAAATCAATTTAGCACGGTGCCACCTGCGCAGCAATGAAACAGTGCACAATTGCACACCCGTGAATAACAATGGATGGATAGAAAGAGAACCTTTTTGGAAACAGAACCATTTTTTGAAAAGTGAATGGAGGATAAAACAAGAAGTTACTTTTGTTGGCAATTGACATTCGGTTTGCCACTTCATTACTAAGTCGTACGACTGACCTGAAATGAAAGCAAGACGTTGACGTTGGTTTTGTATAGTATTTAAAAGCGTGCTGTTTAAGGCAAAAACTATCGTACCTAGTGGAAAACTAGCGCAAGCATCGGTAAAACATCATTAAATGCATCACAATGTTATACTGTTAAAAGTCAACCTTCAGCTATTACTCTATATTATATGCTATGAATAACGTCTCTATATCGGAGACCGTCACATTCGACTCAAAATATCTCAGTCAAAGGGATGTTGTCACTGAACAATTTATGAAAAAATATCTCGCTAACGTTTTGTGTTATTTTTTGTAACGCCTTCGTAATTATGTGCCGATTTTAATCAAACATTAAAGCTGAGCTGAAATGTCGAATAAAGCTTTTGCTTATGTATTGTTGTGCTCACATCCCGTGAACTTATACACCGTAATAAGTTTGTGGCTGCTTGTCAACGTCAGGTGGAAACAGTAAGTAGTTTCAATGAGCCTTGAAACAGTGATAAAGTGGTAAACGAAGTTATATTTGAATGCCACTGGCAAACAGGTTTCATACAAGAAAAGACGATGTTCAAATACAGAAGCACAAGGTGATACCGGTTGAGCGCTTAAGCAACTTAAAACTGACCAGTGCAGTATTGTGCTTAGACAACTTTCATTTACACACTACACAGTTTGCCATCAATAGGTTGTTGTATGTAAGTGTTTGAGACGTGAGCACAGCAATACACTAATCCATTTAAAGCGTCTTGAGCGCTTGACCCAAAATCACTTTGTGATTCCCTATTTAAACATCGTGGTTCTTTGTCAAAACCCAATCTAGTGGTGGCATTTAAGTTAAACTTATATTCTTCTTCAAACATTTCGTACTCTCAATCAAATTACATGGATATGCAATGTAAAGCGTCAGCTTTAAAGATAAAAAAGCGAAGGTTGCCATACGAAGATCCTGCAAGCACCCGACAAAGGGTCTGAATCGAGTTAGTAATGCAAGTCGTTGCAGGATAAGTTTTTAATCCAGTATCGTAACGACCGAGATGGAAGACGGAAGCAACACTTGTTCAAAAGTTACATCCATGGTCGACGAAAACCGCAAGAAACCAAAGTCGACAACAACAACACATAGCCATGCCATAAAAGGTTGTAGGAAGGTGTACAGCATTCTGGCTGCTCAATGTACAAAGAGCCGTGGAACACCGCACATTCGAATAGCATTCTGGTACCATGTTTAAAGTATCCATGAGCGAACACGTCGCCGATGGTTTGACTAATTGTAGTAAGACCTACAATGGTATGAAACTTACCCTGGTTCAGGTAAGTCAGAGTTGCCTCCGAAAGTTTCGTTGCAGCTGATGTTGGGGCCTGGAGAACGGTCTCAAACCTAAAGAAAATGAACGTTTGAAATGACTGAATGAATGAAGTAATAAATGTAATATACCATACCGAAGGTCAGCATCACTGCAGCATTTTCACCGTTAGCTTGTTCAATGCTGGCAGGAGGAGTGTGTCCCACAATAGATGCGAGACACGAAGATCATCAGAATAAGTGTTATAGAAGCGACTGCAAAAATTACAGAGGAAACTCCTATCTGAATGTTGTAGGCAAATTGTTTGCTAAAGTCATACAGATCCAGCTACAAGTTTTCTCCGAATCTCGATGTGGCTTCCGTATAGAAAGATCAACCGTTGATATGATCTTCTCCATGAGAAAACGTCAAGAAAAGTGTTAGGAATAGCGTATGCTATTATACGCTGTTTTTATTGATTTAACAAAGTTATTCGACTACGTCAGCAGGGATGGTCCTTTCAAAATGCTTGATCTGATAAGCTGGCCCGAAAGACTGTTCAAACTTGTTATTTCCTTACACTCTGGCATGAAGGGCTCAGTCCATTTTAACGGTTTAAGTTAAGAAGACTTTGAAATTCGCCGAGGCGTCAAACAATGGTGTGTTCTTGTGCCCACGCTTTTCGGTATTTTCTTTGCTCTGCTTCTGAAGCACGCTTTTAGAACGAAAACAGAGGAAATTTACCCACACACGCGAAGCGATGGTCAGCTTCTCAACTTGAAGCGGTTGAGGACACAAACCAAGGCACGGGATGTGCTAATCCGTGAGCGGCTGTTTGAGGACGACGTAGCCATTATTACTTACTCCCAACAACACCACCAGTCGCTAATGGACTGCTTTTCGTCGGCATGCAAAGACTTTGGGCTAACAATCAGCATGAGCAAGACCACAGTCCTTGGTCAAGGAACTGTATCGCCTCCAATCATCACTGTTGGAAACTGTCGGCTTGAACCAGTACATCATTTCACATATCTTGGTTAAATCATTGCGGATAGCCTCTCGCTAGACACGGAGATTGATAAACGGATTGTCAGAGCAGCTGATATTTTGTCCCGATTGAACCTTCGTGTTTGGGGTAACCGCAGGTTGACTGTAAGTACAAAGATGATGGTATACAGAGCGTGCGTACTAAATGCTTTACTATACGGCAGTGAAACCTAGACCATCTACGCAACACATGAACAGAAGCTGAATGCTTTCCATCTACGAAGCATCCGTCGTATCTTGAACGAATCGTGGATGGACAAAATGACTAATGCTGAAGTGCTTTCAAAAGCTGGTCTACCGAGCATGATCAGCATACTACGACAGCGCCGCCTGCGGTGGCTTGGCCACGTCTATGGAATGGAAAATGGAAGTATTCCGAAAGATCTAGTCTGTAGTGAGTTGAAATCCGGAAATCGACCCTTAGGTAGACCGCACTAGCGGTACAAAGACGTTTGCAAAAGAGATGTGAAAGCTCTTGGCATTGATCCACGAGTTAGGAAGACCTTGCTCTTGAAGGCTCACATTGGAGGCATTGCGTAAAGCGTCGTCTGCAAGCTGAGGAAGAGCAGGTACAGCTCTTGGCTGCTGAACGCAGATCACGCCGCCGGCGTGCAATGGACCCCGAGCGACGGAGTACTGCCTATCTTTGCGAGCGCTGCGGGAGAGATTGTTCGTCTCGAATCGGTCTGTTTAGTCATTTGAAAAGCTGTGGAACATGAAAAAATCCATGGTCGAGATCGACCGAAGGAGGACAATAACAACCGTATGTCATCAAAAACAATCAACAAGTTAGTAAACGATATCACTTAAAATGAGTAAAAATGCTAACGAAAGAAAAATTAATCGGCCAATCAGATCTTAGCGCCACGCTCGTTAAGGTGCCAAGGCGTTGAACTGCATGTCACTGGGAAAATTTACCAAATGTTGGTGAAAATAAAGTATGTAAATGATTGTCTGTAGCTTCCTCATCAGTTAAATTTACCGGGGCGATCTCCAGATACGGTTTGTGCAACATGATTTCATATGTTCAACGAGTTTGGTTGGAGAACTATATCGTGAAGGGAATTCAATAAGACTTCCATTGCTGAGACAAATATCATGCAACGGGTGTTAAAATACCGATAAACACACACTCACTTATCCGTTCAATTATGATGCGGGGTGACGAAACCAAAGACAGAAACAAAGAAAGCGGTTGCAAAAAAGCTATCAGTGATGTATTCAGGTTATCTCGTTAAACAGTGACTCTAAATCAAATTGTTTCCAGTTTGGTGATATTCAATTCAATTTGCTAAAACGTCTAAACAGGTCAACAATAGTGGGTGATAAATGAAAAACAACTCACATGGTATTTGGCGAATCGTGTAAACGAGAAAAAATGGGTCCATCTTGACTTTCGGAAGATAGATCATCGATTGAAAAAGGTGGATCATCACAAAGCGGCAAGGCTGATAGTGCATCACTTGAAAAAATTGGAAATAAAATACTCATTAAAAAGGCTATGACGTTTCAGGGTAGATGAATAATTTAGAAGTAACCCGGGTAACAATGCATATGGTTAAAATGCGTAAATCGATAAACCCCGGAGCCTCGTGACCCAAAGTACGCCGAAATTCATCTTCTGTAGCTGCTTAGGCGTTAGTGTCTCGATTGTCGGTCCAGTCATCACTAATACTTTTAGGATATAATACCAGATATCCCGACTCAGCATCGATGACTAACTCGAGTAATAAAGCAGCTGAAGGCGAACAATGTCCACTAGAAAGCTGTGGCAAAAGAAAATATTAGTTTACACAGTTAGATCTAACCCCTCAATCCATTTTATGGTTGACTTCATTGATGTCTCATTATATGCTAACCCGCGCAATCCGCACCCACGGTTGTGCAGTATTTCTATAGTATGTAGCTACCACCGTGCTAAACTGATTTGGCACCAGTAATGAGATGCATATAAAAACACGCTAGATTCTCACTGCAACTTGTGTTTTTGTTTCCCATATCTGTCTTAGCCTACAAACTCGACAGTATCTTAGCTTACGTGCAGACTATGACTGTGCGGCACTGCCTGGATAAGACTTATGACTTCATGCATACATAGGTTCGTCGCTCGGAGGAAAAACCGAAGCAGATCGATATACATCCTGCTTTCAGCTATGAAAATGGCAAGCGGTATGCAGTCAAAAGGCATCTCATCACTTTTCAATGCTTACAACCCTGTTTTACTTGACCGCTTCGATACCATCGAAAATTTAGTAGAACTAAGCCAAATAATTGCAGTCTTCACTTCACTTCCTTTCCAAACGGTAGTGGTAAATACCCGATGAATACATCGATGATGTACATCTAACACTATGCTCAATTGATCTGCCGCCGATAGTGAGTTGCAAACGGAAACGCGCTGAAGTCTCACTTCAATTTCCCTTTTCTTGTATCTGCCGAGGCCTCGACAGCCTGACAGCATCAAAACAAACGTGTAGTCTGACTGTGTCTCACCGAGCCTTGTGATTTTCTAAATACATGAATCACAGTTTTTGTGTGAAAACCTTTTCGTAAATTGTACTGATTGATATGCACGCATCCGATTATGATAGTGAATGCAGCAAAATTTCCCATGAATGTTGATATGCGATTGGGCTGTTTGATTTCTCGTATGTATGTATGAAAGCACAAGCTGATCCATGCAAGTGCCGCACAGTCAGAGACTGCACGTGGGCTGAGATACTGTAGGCAGCCCAGGTATGGTATGAAAGCACAAGCCTGATCTAGGCCAAAGTGCCGCACAGTCATGGTTACTGTAGGATGTGCAAACGGCACGGATGTGCAATCGTGCAGTTATATGTGCGTGCGCTACAGTTCTAACTTGATTGAGCCAGAGGGTAGTGAGCTGCATGATGATACAAGTGGAGTCTCACTCCATGTCTATTTCGATTCTAGTTTCTCCTCAATCTGTCTAGGCTTGGGCAACCTGAGTATCCTTAGCCCACGTGCAGTCTCGGACTGTACGGCACTTGCTCGGGATTAGGCTTGTGCTTTCATACATACATAAGGAGCCCCAAGCCAAGGACAGATATGACAAAGAATAGAAATGAAAATAGAAATGGTAGTGAGACTCCAGCGGTGTTTCAGGCAGCAGCTCACTACAGTGGCCAATCAATTTAGCACGATGTTAGTTGCACAGCACAGAAATACTGCACGATTGCACATCCGTGCAATTGATTTCACTGTTTCATATTAAGTTCAAAATCGATGAAAGTGTACAAGTACGTGGTTAAACTTGGCAAATTTCGTAGTTCACATTCGAAAACGTAGAAAAATACTTAAATTGCATTATAAGAACACAATACTGGGTTTCAAATCAGACACGTGAGCTGAGCGAATCAAGCTATCGAGTAGTGTTCTTTTTACTCGGATTGCGTTCACAGCTTTTAGCATCAGCAGCATCATTATAAACAGCATTACACTGGAACAATTACAAGTTGCTTAACTGCTACACAACCATGACATAGTAGAAAAATTCTAAAACAATATGGGGAAAGGTGGGACCTAAAAAGCTAGTGAACCAATAAAAGATTTGGAAACAGCCACACTGGGATGAGATGCCTACACCTCGAATCAAACATGCATTTTAGTGTTGTGAACAAGTAGAGCGACATCATCATGACAGGCTCCTTGCGGCTTTCACTGTCGCGTATCATAACGACGTGAAAGCACAAGCCTGATCCAGGCAGTGTTGCCACAGTCAGAATGTCTACAACAAGGACCCGCCACCGAAACAGAATTTGGGTCTAAGCGTAAGATACGAAGCCACTGTGAGGTTTCATATTTAACACCCCCAACCGGAAGACGGATAGCACTAACCGCCAGCTAGTTGTAAACAGCCGAATCTTCATGTGCTTGAGTCAAGTCAGAGTCTGATCACCCCTACAAGTGGAGTAGCGAACAAAACCCCCAACACCTTTGAAGTGCAACGTCGCTTCAGATCGTCGCATTTATCTCAAAAGTTATACAAGCATTATAGCATGGGTGCGTCTTCCTGAGATTATCTCTGACCCAAAAAGGACTCACAGCAAAATATAAAAAATTCCTAACTCAGTCAATCTTTTGTATGCATATTCAAATCGGAGTATAATTCATAGCATGGACGGCTTGATAACCCAACTAAAAACTTGTAGAATTCAGTATTGAATGTCAGCAATGCTTGGGTCAATGTGATATTACAGAACTAGCGTTAGGAACAACCAAGTACACGGAATGAAAACGCATGAGCAGTTAAAATTTTGTGCGTTTATAAATGGCAACACGGTGCATTTTGAACCAAAATGAAAAAAACATGCTCACCTCATGTTGAACATCGAACCCACGAAATCGGTGCCAATACCGCTCATCGAGTCATCAAATGATGCAGATAATGAAAGTTCTTCAAAACTCACAGGTGTAGCCATATTCAACAGAGCTACCTATAAACGTGAGAAATCACATTACGCTTAGGAAATTGAGACAACTAAATGAAAACATTAGTCAAGAAAGCACCCGTTA
>JACCGJ010005855.1:0-11893 GCA_013407085.1 Atriophallophorus winterbourni
ACGGAATCACTTTGAAATTAATAATTTAATCTCCGAGGCACATCATGGATTCAGGAAAAAACGATCCTGCCTGAAAAACTTGCTATTAGCAAAAAAATCTTGGTCTGAGCTACTGGATGCCGACAACTCCGTGGACGTAATTTATATCGATTTCTCAAAAGCATTCGATCGTGTGAATCACGGAATACTTTCGTCGAAACTACTCAACTACGGAGTACAGGGTAAACTTCATGCATGGATTAAATAATGGTTGATATCTCGTGAGATGTACGTGAGAGTCAAAAACAAACTATCCGAGTCGATTAAAGTTGCCCGTGGTGTCTGTCCCACAAGGATCAGTCCTCGGACCGCTTTTGTTTTTAATACATATAAACGACTTGCCTACTGTATTGCAGTCGTCCGTGCTTATTTTCGCTGATGACGCAAAACTTTGGCGCCAGATAAACTCCACAGACGACACGCACAACCTGCAACGGGATCTCGATATGATTCACACTTGGTCCATAGACAACGAAATGCCCCTGAATGCTTCGAAATGCAGCCTATTGTCTCTCAACAGCAAGTCGAGCAGAGAATATTATCTAGGACGTACTGTTATTAAACCCGCCTCCACCGAAAGAGTGTAATTTCGGGGAATGTGAGCAACGCATCACTTTAGTTTATCTACTCACTTTGTACAATCTGGAACAGTTGACGTTTTCAAGAAATCACTAGATGTCCACATGGACAAGTATGTTTTTCACGTTTGACAATAATCTCTAACAATATTTTGATATTTTACCATCCGACCAGATGTACATTTTTGTGGGTCTTGTAAAGTATAGCCTTTTACCCGCATATAATCTATGAATGAATAAGGTGCGCAGATCCCGTTGTAATGCCATACAGTCATTAACAGGCCTAACACGTTTCGATATTTTAATATCATCCGCAAACAGTATCATGTTACATCCAATATCGTTTTAGCGGGATGGCGGATACAGTCGAAAAATTTCGGGTAATTTGAGATTATCAAGCAATCTAGCGAGACCTCACTTTCAGAGAAGATTCCAGGTTCATGGTGAAAAAATAATTAGCTGCGTAATACTATTGGTTATACGTATAAAGTTTCGATCCATTTGGTGTATACATAATCCCGAGTATGACATAGTGTGGAGAAACGTAGGTCGATAATGTATGTCTACTGTCAATTTCTGACGGTAGAGTACACACATCACTTCAAACAAATACTGCCTTTACAAAAGCAACACGTGTTCTTAATCTACTCAAACGGGTATTTGAGAAATTTTCGCCCACAGATCCCACAGATCATGAATACATACTTCAGACCAGCCATCAAATACGGTGTGCAGTCATGGTCTCGGTGGCTCAAGGAGGATATTGAACTTATGCAGCGAATCTATCATCGCTCAACAAAACTAGTTCTCAGCATTCGAAACAAACCATATAAAGAAAGGATAGCTCAACTGAATCTGTTCGACTTTCCCTATCGACGAATCAGAGGAGACCTTATCCTATTTTACAAATTATTCTGTATCCCAAAGCATTCCTTACAAAGCTTATTCACGTGAAGGCATATGAGAAATTATTGGACCCATGAATATGTGCTGGTGGTACCCCATTCCCGCCTGAACTGTAGCAGGTATTTTTACTCTGTCCGTGTCTGTTTTACTTGGAACAGTTTACCTTCAACCGTTGCTCACTCCACGAGCTTGCATGACTTTAAAACGAAATTAGACAAATTTTTATTGCATTATTCGTTTCCAGAACACTTATATACTATTTAATCTATGTTCTTATATTGTTTATACACTTAAATTTTATTTTTTACCATCCTATGGTTGTTGTTAAGCTTGTTGCTTTTTAGACCATTAAAAACCTTGCATTACCTTGGAATGAGTCAAAGTTCATATGAGCGTTTAATTTGGAGTGTTATATTTAGGGGTATGAGTATGACTGCGTGTGAGAGGGTAGGATACATCTCGCTTCCAGAAAGCAAGATTCAAGAATTTATGATCGCAATTACCATATCATAGTAAATATTCGTTCATCAATTAGGAATAAAAAATAATTATGTAATGTCAAGTATAGTCAAGTTGAATACTTACCATGAGTCAATATGCAGGTGTCGTTAAATCGTTGTGCAACAAATAAGTGTCCAAATTTCGAAAGTTTCGACGCTGGGAGCGATGACAATAGTGTCGTCGAGGAATCATTGATGATTCAATGTAATTCAAAGTTTTAATGGTCCAGAAAGTAAATAATTTGCAGTAACCACAGATTAAAAATATAGGGAATGCAACAACAACAGCGCAAATGTTTTATCAATATGGAAAGTCAGCACGTGTATTCAGGTGCGAGGTTGGATTTGGTCAACATATACTTGTCAAGTCCAGCCTTGAACATGTTCAGGCTTTATGCACAAATGATGTGTGGGGCCAGAGAGTTCCATATAAACTCGGACAGCAAAGAAAAACCTTCGACAATTTGAGTTAGTGTGGAATAATTAACTTGTAGACCTGCGATCTGCTACCACGTGCTTCTTGCTGATGAAACAGGTGTTCAAGTGGGTGATCAAATGTATGCAGAATGTTAAACACCAGGATCAAGTCACCGCCTAGACGACGGTACGAAAAGTCAAAGAGGTTTAACGTCGCAATCCGCTCCTCGTATGACCTGTTGTATAGCCCGGTCACCAGTTTTGTAGCGCGGTGGTATACGCGTTGCAGGAATGTAATGTTCTTTTGTAACCATTGGGACCATGCTTGAACAGCATACTCCATTGTTGGTCTGATATAGGTGTTAATTATACGTGGGAGTATCTGGTTTGAGAAACGACCAAAGATCCTTCTGAGCAATGCTAAGATTTGGCAGGACTTTTGTATACAACAGAACAGTGCCGTGAAGACTTCAGGTTACTGCTAATCCACACGCATAGGTCTTTCTCTTCAGTAACCCATGAAAGTTGCTGAGATCCCAGGGAGTATGTGAATTCGAATGATTTACCAACGTCCAACATTTTACATTTTTGCATGTTGAATGATAAGCAGTTCCGCAAGGACCAATTATGAAGTGTTTCGAGATCTTTTTGGAGAATTTGGCAATCTTTTATGGTGCGTATGCTAGTCCAGACTTTGATGTCATCCGCAAATAAAATGATTTTGCTGCGTACGATTTCGGGTATATCATTCGCGTACACGAGGAAGAGTATTGGCTCCAAGACTGAGCCTTGAGGTACGCCACTTTTAACTTCTACTAGGCTAGATAGTGCCCCATCAACTCTAACCCTTATAACTCTACCAGTCAAGTAATCCTTTATCCAGGCCAATAGTCTGCCGCACACCCCGAGCTGCTCCAATTTTTGTAGCAGTATGCTGTGGCGTAGAATCGAGTATTGCATTAGGAAAATTCACGTAGCAAGTTAGAATTTAAAAGGATAGTTTCCATTTCCTTCTCACTGTTTAGTGTTATTTTCAGTAGACGTGGTTCACCGAAATATGAGGAGCTTGGGTGGCGAACCAAACGTGTAACTGCTGTAGGTCAGATGGTTTCCGAACCCATCATCGTACAGAGGCTGGACCATTGTTCTAGGTTATGTCTCTCTCTCTCTATTCGCAAAAAGTGTCTCGTTAGATTCCTGCAAGTTGGTACAGATTACACTGGGATGTACTTTCCTTGCCGTCCCGTAGCAATTATGCCGATAAAAGTATATCTTCTAACTCATTCTCATTTTGCACTACTACCTTGAGCAACCGCGGCTTAACTTGGTGTAGCGCTTTGGTGGGACGACTCAAGCAAATCAACGAAACCGGGTGGATCGCTTTGAGAATTATATGCGAGTGCACAGTTTCAACCATTCAGCCAAATCATTCTGGTGTTTATTCGACAATAACGTCTCAGTCGACTCTGGCACGTTGGTGCAGATAACACTAAGAGAAATTCTTTTCGAGGCAACTTTCGCTAATGGGGCATTCGATGTGAACGGTTTCGGCTTTAAGTTGTTTTTAACACTCCTGGGTGCCATGTTGCAACAATTCAACCTTTTCCAGAGAATGGTTTGGTGGTGGTAAAGTTGAGCTTATTCGTTTTTTTCAGTTCCAATGTTTTAGGCTTGATTAATGGCTCTACAGAATTCTTCACTTGTGAAAGCTCCTCTTCCAGTTGCGACAATCTACTCTCTATTGTATTAAACACTTTTCCAACCGATAAATGTATACTCTTGCGATGGGCATTTATATTTGAATTTTTACAGGCATTGTAGAATTAACAAACAGATGGATAACCAAAGTAATGTGTTGCTCACACCTCCCGAAATTACTTTGGTCATCCATAAGCGCCTTGAGTGCTTGACCACGAATCACTATGTGATTATATGTTTGAACATCGTGGTTCGTTGTACGAACCCTATGCAACAGTGTCATTCAAGTATAACCTTGTTTACCACTTATCCACTGTTTGAAGGCTCACTGAACCTAATCTTACTGTCTCCACCTGATGACGGCAAACAGCCAGAAACCGGTAGTGGAGTGTAAGTGTGGGGAATGTGAGCAACACATTACTTCGGTCATCCATAAGCACCTCGAGTGCTTGACCACGAATCACTATGTGATTCTGTGTTTGAACATCGTGGTTCGTTGTACGAACCAAATTTAACAGTGGCATTCAAGTATAACTTTGTTTGAACAGATGGATAGTTATCATCGTTCACAAGCCTTACACACTCATCACTCAAAGTCACATCACAAGTCATGTGCAGGTGTAAATCGCAAAAAGTATATTTAACAGAAGCACTATCACTGCTTACGGGGTCCAGGCACTTGGCGCAGAGGTCAACTTGGTTCCATGTCGCTGTCGGTGCAACAATCTTCGCAGTCACAGCTTGATCGAAAGAGTTGTTTGCTTGTGTGTTGGATCTTGTGTTAATAGCCTGAATCGGGCTGGCCGTTTGAGAGATGGACGTTTGGTCAACTGGTCGATAGGGCTACTTTGTAACTCGTGATTTCATCATTTAGCGAATAATCAACGATAACTCGGTAACCACACAATATAGAACACTGAATCACATATCAAAATGCGTAGCTTGATGCAATCTTTGCAATGATAGCAAAAACTGCATGATAGTTAGCCGTTGAAAAACGTTTGCGCGTGTGAGCACACTGAGATATTTGCTGTTGATCGGCTGAGAAGATCAAAACGTATGAATACCGATAGCTATAGTCGAAAGTAACTCAGAATTCTTGGAATGGGATAAAAACGAGGAGATTCAGTGAACATATGACATCACTGTCGGAGACCGTACTTCAGGTTAGCAACTTTCATGGGTTACGGAAGTGAAAGACCTAGGTGTGTGGATTAGCAGCAATTTGAAGTCTTCACGGCTGTGTTCTGTTGTATACAAAAAAGTCTTGCCAAAGCTTACCATTGCTCAAAAGGATATTCGGCAGTTTCACGAAAGCAGATACTCCCACAGTTAATTAACACCTATATCAGACCAACAATGGAGTACGCTAATTGAGCACGGTCCCGATGGTTACAAAAGGTCATGACCTTGCTGCAACGCTTATACGACCGCGATACAAAACTGGTGACCGGGCTATATAACAGGCCATACGAGGAGCGGATTGCGACGTTAAACCTCTTTCACTTTTCGTACCGTCGTCTCAGTGGTGACTTGATCCTGCTGTTTAACATTCTGCATACATTTGATCACCCACTTGAACACCTGTTTCATCGGCAAGAAGCAAGTGGTAGCAGATCGCAGGGCTACAAGTTAATTATTCCACACTCCAGATCAAATTGTCGAAGGTTTTTCTTAGCTGTCCGAGTTTGTTTTATATGGAACTCCCTGCCCGCACATATCATTTGCGCAACAAGCCTGAACATGTTCAAGGCTGAACTTGACAAGTATATGTTGACCAAACCCAACCTTGCACCTGAATACACGTGCTGGCTTTCCTACTGATAAAACATTTGTGTTGTTTTTATGCATTCCCTATATTTTTAATCTGTGGATACTGTAAATAATTTGCTTTCTGAACCATTAAAACTTTGAATTATATAGCATGATTCTAGAGGGAAAATCTCATCAGCAGTGCTCACAACGATATGCAGTACTCGAACTCTCGGTCTTAGTTGCAAGCTGATTTACCTTCAGAAGCCAAGAGTAGTATCTGATCTTCCCTAGCTTACAGATGACATTGTCCCTATAATATTTGGATTACTCACTTTTACTTTTGTGCGACTATCTCATTCCCGGAGGATGAGTCGGCTTCAATGAAGACTCTTGGGTACAAAGCGGCGTCCCGAGCACCACTCGGGTGAAAGAAAGCAAAGTGAAGTTAATCGATATCAGAAGTTAAACAGAAATTAATATCACGTGATCCTGCTTAAACATGTTCGTTTGGTGATTACATTGACCAATTAAATGAAAATGCAAGAATAAGTTCGATTGAAAGATTGTGACGTCTATCGTCGCAGCTGTCTTTAAATTGCTCCGGTCAAGTCTTTTAGACAGTGTGGGGCAACGTGTAAACAGTTGAGAAAGCATCCTCGAGATACACTCAATGGCGGCTTGTGCCAACAAGTAAATATAACATCACGTGATATTTAGTACCCGTTACAATTGTGAGAGATACCGTAAAGCGTCCTGTGGAAGCCGAGGAAGAGCAGACGCAACTTTTGGATCATGAACGCAGATCACGCCGCCGGCGTGCAACTGACGCCGATCGACCGAGTTCTGTCGGAGAGATTGTTCCTCCCGAATCGCGGACTGTTTAGTCATTCTGAAAGCTGCGGAGCATGAAGCCATCCTGCGCTTGTGATGTACATCCACGGTCGATATTGACCGAAGGAGGTCTATAACAACCGTCAGGAAATAGAGACAGCAACGCCGAGAGAATACGTTTGCACGGCTTACACATTTACCATGGTGAATGGAGACAAAGAATAGGCTCAATGTTCCACACACTTAATCAATATCCAAGTAGAACGAGATCCGCGAAACAGCTTTCCTATGACTCTCATTATGTGCGCGTCAAAGGTGAGATATTGTCATCTCGATAGGTGGTATACAAGTATAACTATGTGACTACTCATCCGTGCCAAGCCCATTGAACTATTCACAAAGTTGATCACGATGATCCACACGACCATCACCATTTTAGTCCCACTCCTTAACAACCTGGGCTACCGTCCACCGTTTGACCGATCGCAATTAAGCGTTTTTAAAATAATCATCAGACTGGCACATTTGAGTAGCTTTGTTTGCCTGATCAGTTCAGAAGGAGCCAGCAACATCTGTTGTGGTCGCCCAACCGAACAGATCTCCGTGTCAGGTCTTCCCATCGGATACAATGTAAGCTAACACCGATTACATCTGATCGGCATTGTTGTTTAGGCGATATTTGAAGAATATGCTGTTTATATTTGTGATTACGCATCCGTGCCAAGCCCATTGAACTATTCACAAAGTTGATCACGACGGTCCATAATGGTAGCACTGGACTCGAGTTTCACTCTTATTTGAGCTCATCAGCAGTGCATATCCTCCGCTTCGGGGGTGGGATTCGAACCCCCGACAAACACCATTGTAGTCCAACGCCTTCCCGTTTTCAATGCTCACTGAACCTGATATTACTGTCCCCACCTGATGACGGCAAACAGCCAGAAACCGGTTGTGGAGTGTAAGTGCAGGGGATGTGAGAACCACAATATATTTAGACAACCTCATCACTCCACTGGACAATAAATCAAGGTCGCCCAAGGTCACAAGATCATCCCTGAACACGATTTTCAGGGGTTTGTGTGGATGTTAAACCTGGAGAGTTGACCTCGGGAGAATGATAAAACTTCGGCCTGTTTCACTGAAAAGTAGGAAGGACCCTTTTACAGTGCTAACATGCGCTGCATTAACACACCACAATCGGTTTGAGACTGTTTGCCGGTATATAGTCCAATGAATCTAGAAAAATTTGTAACAATGTTGTGCTTGAAAGTCACTGTCAAACAGGATTGGGGCAGCCAGCGTTTGGATGACCAATCCACATAATAGATAGCAATTTGGCGTCGTGGAATGATCTGTATACGTAGTCCTTTTATGGTTTTATTTGAAATTCAATCCACGGGCTGCACATGAGGTTTCGTCCATACCGAGATTAACGTCTAGCATCAAGATTTTCTGGTGAAAAAAGCAATCACTTTACATGTACAATTGGATAACAGTTATAAAGATGCAGAGGATGCAATCAAAATTCTATTGAGGTGTTTGGTTTGTGGTGTCAATATGCAGGGCCGATAGTGGAGTGCTCTTTGATACAAGCATCCAGTTTTGATGTGAAATCACGGGTCGTAGGAGCGTTCACAATAACGTGTGATAGTGAATTCCACAGAAAGCAAATACGCAAATGACGTCTACAATGGAGTCTTGTGTGCGGTATAACGAGACAACTTGAATGAAGCCGTGTATTCTAAGGGGAACTGACTTTATCAAATCTGAGATGATGTGGTGAGCAAAATAGCTTCAAACCACGCACGACTCTCCATTTGGTCTTCAGTGCAATAAGGTGGCACAAAAGAAAAAAAGACGACAGACTCTATTTACGTTTTCAGACAAAACATGTGAAATAATCGCCGCAGACTTGCCAAACCTTCGTGAGTTTGAGCGGAGGGTGTGATACCTCCATCCTGGAAAAAATATATAGCTATTCGGGCCAGCGAGAAAAAGATTTAGCAGGTAAGGCTAGGTATACACGACTTCAGCCCCGCGTCATCTTTTGTTTACGGGAACCTAATCCAAGTGAAGAGCTTCTCAATAATAACATGAGTGTTTGCGGAGGAGACACTTGTTCTGTGTCGGCAACTAATTACAGTACAGTTCAGGGACTCCGTTTCGCTTTAAGTCCGGGGAGTTTCATTGGATTCCAAGGTCGTGGCAAAATCATGAGGCAAACGATAAACCAATACCGACCTTGCTCTCGTCCCGGAATATTGTGTGGAGTGTTATTCCCGATTGTATCAAGATTACATCGATTAGGGAATGACTTCCCGCTAACGAGTGCAAGTGTATTGCATCGCCAAGCATTAGTGATCTGCCGGGAAAGGCCAGTGGGGATTGTCGACCGTCATTGCACCCAACGTGACAAGCAGGATCAAAAACCGAAGGATTATCATCAATCAGACGAGGGGAATTACCATCTGACGTGAACGAACGATTGTGGAAGATATTCCGCTACTAAATGTTCACTGTTTCCGCATGATTAGTGGTCACACCACGTTTGCATTTTAGCCATCCGCCGAAGTTACTTCTGACTTTAAAATGATCGATTGAGGAGATGTGAAATACATTAACAATGAGTGCTAATTACGAGCTTTCGAATGATATACAAACACCATTGTCGAGTACAAAGCAAGAGCAGAAGTACCGAAACAGACGACGACGGCAATTGAGAACCCGTAATAGATCTGGTTTCGGGAGGATTTCAGGAGAACTATTCGAGCGACCATGTCGTAGGAGACATGAGAAGATGAACAACGTCAGCCGCTGTCGAATGATATGCAATTGATCCAGGTCGATCAAGCCCAGCGTGGCTAAGACTTGAAGGAATCGGTTGGTAACGAAGACAGACATGTTCCACGTCAGGGACCCGTGTACAAGCTGCGCGCACGGCGTTTTAGCCGTAGAGAAATCAGCCGACGTACGGAGTGGCGATTCGCCCAGTTCTCACTCATGGATGCAAGACGTGACCTGTGCGGGTGGAGGATATGCGAAAACTAAAGGTTTTCGACCACTGGTGTCTCCGACGCATCCTCAATGTTCGATGGGATGAGCGAGTACCGAATGACGAGGTTTTAATATCGCTCACCTGAGTTCGATATTGCGACAACACCGACTGAGATGGTTTGGCCAAATCCTGAGACGCTCAGACGCTGAACTAACCAAGGTGACACTATCGTCGATATCCTGCGCAAAATGGCGTTGTCGTCGCGGAGGACAAGTGAAGACTTGGCTCGCCACCGTGAGATCGGATGTGGAGCTGCTTGGTCTACGATGGCGCATATTGGACCGGACCTGGCTTAAAATCTGCGCTGATCTCGCTTCTAACCACCGAGCATGGGTGGCTGCAATCCGTGACGTCAACGAAGCTGACTCATCCTTCAGGAGGAGATAGTCGCACAAAAGTAAAGTAAGTACGTCAGGGTTGTGATTACTTGAATCGCCCGTATATACGGTAGGCGTATGGTGCGTCATAAACGCGTTGCGTCAATGGGATTTCTCTTGTGTTGTGGGATTCGTGGGTGAACGCGATCAGCGTTGGACAGGTTGACCTGAAGGGCAGAACGGGACGCCGGGGAGAGGGGTAACGTGGCTATTGTTCTTTCCGATGAAGCGAAAATGTTGTGATCAGTAGCCAGATGACACCCGTTGAGCAGACTTAATCATTTTTGGCCTCTCCCCCACCCCACTAGAGTATTTCGAAACTCAACCTGAGGGATGGAGTTGAAATCGAAAAGATATGCCTCCCTCTTCAGGGGTCAATGATCTTGCGTTCGAAAGAGTGTCATTACCGGGATCTTAAGGAGACTACCACAGTATGGTATGGCATGAAAGCACAAGCCTCATCCAGAAAAAGTGCTGCATAGTCAGAGACTGCACGTGGGCGATATTCTTGTCAGGTTACCCAAGCCTGGACAGATATGAGAAATAGTGAATAAAGATGGTAGTGAGACTCCAGCGTGTTTCAACATGCAGCTCACTATCCGTGGCCAATCAATTTAACACGGTGTTAGCCGCACAGCACAGAAGTACTGTAAGATTGTACATCCGTGCAACTACCAAAGTACCAGCTGCCATCTTCAAGGATGCAGAGATTGGCGGAAACTCAGAGATGAAAGCAATAATCCCCGTGCAAGGCCATTGAAGAACACAAACCGAATCGAAGTTTTACGGATCCTATCCCTGAACGGTAATAAAACTAGTTCCTAGCGCGTTAAGTGACCTAATATTGCACCACATTGCATTGTGTAAAGGGTCGTCTGCAAACTGGGGAGGAGCAGATACAGCTCTTGGCTGATGAACGCAGATCACGCCGCCAGCGTGCAACTGACGCCCTACAACCGAGTTTTGACCATCGTTGCAAGCGCTGCGGCAGAGATTGTTCCTCCCAAATCGGATTGTTTAGGCATTCAAAAAGCTGTAAAACATGAAAATTCTGCGATTGTGATGTACATTCATGGTCGACATCAACTGAAGGAGGCTAACAACAACAGCAACAACAACTTTACGGCAGTGAAGCTGACCTATCTGGTTAAGACACGAACGGGAGCTGAATGCTCTCTTTGACGCGCTAATTCAAATATGTGTTAGGCATGGCACCAAAACCAACGGAAAAACAAGTAAAATCACCCGCAGTCTCAAAAGCAATCGACCGAGTGTAACAACTGAAACAATGTATGATGCACGTAGCAAAAAAATACGTTGGATGTAGGCCAACCACGAAGTGAATTGTAAACACATTCCTGTGGGCGAACACAATAAAAATTTTTTTATCGATTTCAGCGGAACAAACGAATAACTAGAACGTTTGGCCACAACGTGAAGTATGCTGCTGCACCACGCAGTGTGTGTGTGTGTGTGTGTAAAATCAATCGGCATAATACACCCTAAGTGCCAAAATGGTTGTGATACGAATGCGGTTGAGACAATTGTGAAACACTGGCTTTTTGCTCCATACCGATAGAATCGAACGATATTATTATTATATTTGCACAATCTGATACAGATATGGTGCCGTTCAACATAAACAATGAGATGTACAAATCGAGAAGGGGGGGGGTACAAAGCGTTGACATCATCGTCATCGTTGAACGTAGGCATGATACTATCCGGTTGCCTACA